>JAVSCE010007410.1:0-42140 GCA_032199065.1 Smutsia gigantea | reverse complement strand
ATTCTCTTTTTCTCTTAATGAGTCTGGCTAGGGTTTATCTATTTTGTTTATTTTTTCAAAGAACCAGCTCTTGGTTTCATTGATTTTTTCTATTGTTTCTTTCTTCTCAATTTTATTTATTTCTTCTCTGATCTTTATTATGCCTCTCCTTCTGGTGACTTTAGGCCTCATTTGTTCTTCTTTTTCCAATTTCAGTGTTTGTGTCTTTAGACTATTCATTTGGGAATGTTCTTCGTTCTTTAAATAGGCCTGGATTGCAATATACTTTCCTCTTAGAACTGCCTTTGCAGAAGTTGTGGCTTTGTGTTGTTGTTGTCATTAGTCTCCATATATTCTTTGATTTCTGTTTTGATTTGGTCATTAACCCATTGATTAATTAGGAGAATGTTGTTAATTCTCCATGTATTTGTGAGCCTTTTTGATTTCTTTCTAAAATTTATTTCTAGCTTTATACCTTTGTGATCTGAGAAGTTGGTTGGTAGGATTTCAGTATTGACTTTACTGAGGTTCTTTTTGTGGCCTAGTATGTGGTCTATTCTGGAAAGTATTCCATGTGCACTTGAGAAGAATGTATATCCTGTTGCTTTTGGGTGTAGAGTTCTGTAGATGTCTGTTAGGTCCATCTGTTCTAGTGTGTTGTTCAGTGCCTCTGTGTCTTTACTTATTTTCTGTCTGGTTGATCTGTCCTTTGGAGTGAGTGGTGTGTTGAAGTCTCCTAAAATGAATGCATTGCTGTCTGTTTCCTCCTTTAATTCTGTTAGTATTTGTTTCACATATGTCGGTGCTCCTGTGTTGGGTGCATATGTATTTAAAATGGTTATACCCTCTTGTTGGACTGACCCGTTTATCATTATGTAATGTCCTGCTTCATCTCTTGCTACTTTCTTCGTTTTGAAGTCTATTTTGTCTGATACAAGTACTGCAACACCTGCTTTTTTCTCTTTGTTGTTTGCATGAAATATCTTTTTCCATCTCTTCACTTTTAGTCTGTGTATATCTTTGCGTTTGAGGTGAATCTCTTGTAAGCAGCATATAGATGGGTCTTGCTTTTTTATCCATTCTGTTACTCTGTCTTTTGATTGGTGCATTCAGTCCTTTTACATTTAGGGTGATTATCGATAGGTATGTACTTATTGCCATTGCTGGCTTTAGATTCGTGGTTACCAAAGGTTCAAGGGTTGCTTCTTGACTATCTAACAGTCTAACTTAACTTTCTTGTTAAGTTATTGTAAACACCATCTGATGTTTCTCTATTTCTCTCCCTTCTTATTCTTCCTCCTCTATTCTTTATATACTAGGTGTTTTATTCTTTGCCTTTAGTTAGTATTTGGATCGTCTGCTTTCTTTGCTATGATTTTATTTTCTCTGGTGACATCTTTTTAGCCTTAGGAGTGCTTCCCTCTGGAGCAGTCCATTTATGATATCCTGTAGAGGTGGTTTATGAAAGGCAAACTCTCTCAACTTTTGCTTGTCTGGAAATTGTTTAATCCCTCCGTCATATTTAAATGATAATCGTGCTGGATACAATATTCTTGGTTCGAGGCCCTTCTGTTTCATTACGTTAAATATATCATGCCATTCACTTCTGGCCTGTAGGTTTCTGTTGAGATGTGTGATGGGTTTTCCTTTGTAGGTGATCTTTTTACTCTCTCTAGCTGCTTTTAATACTCTGTCCTTGTCTTTGACCTTTGCCATTTTAATTATTATGTGTCTTGGTGTTGTCTTCCTTGGGTCCCTTGTGTTGGGAGATCCGTGGGCTTCCGTGGACTGCGAGACTATTTCCTTCCCCAGCATGGGGAAGTTTTCAGCAATTATTTCTTCAAAGACACTTTCTATCCCTTTTTCTCTCTCTTCTTCCTCTGGTACTCCTATAACGTGAATATTGTTCCGTTTGGATTGGTCACACAGTTCTCTTAATATTCTTTCATTCCTAGAGATCCTTTTATGTCTCTCTGCCTCAGCTTCTCTGTATTTCTGTTCTCTGATTTCCATTAACAGTCTCTTGCATCTCATCCAGTCTGCTGCTAAGCCCGTTGATCGCTTGTCTGATTTCTGCATTGTCTTTCCTCACTTCCCTCACTTCCTCCCTCAGCTCTTGCATATTTCTCTGTAAATCTGTCAGTGTGGTTATGAGTTTTATTCTGAATTCTATTTAGGGAATATTGTGCATTTCCATCCCTTCAGACTCCCTCTCTGTTGTCTGGGTCTGGATAAGCTTTGTTTGTACCATATTCCTCTGTCTTTTCATGGCGATAGTAGTGGTCATTAGTAGGTGCCATGTATGTCAGCTGGGCTCTTTAAGACTTTAAAAAAAATAGAATGAGAGGAAAGAAAAGAAAAGGGAAAAAAAACACCAAAAGCAAAACAAAACAAAAAAAAACAAACAAAAAGACATCCGCCGGGTGTAGATTCTGTGAGGATGCTGTAGGTGGCGATGTTTCTCCACTGTTTCGCAGCCGCAGCCGTGCCACTCCCTAGGGCCCTCTGTAGCTCTGGCCAGGGCGGGTACGAAAGGGTGGCTGCTGATTGCTGTGGGAAGTTTCAGTAGGGCTACTTTTTCCCAGTCGCCAGCCAAGGGGTCCGAAATTCCCCTGGACTCCCAGCCTGCTGGGCCGAGTGTGCTGGAATGATCCTGTTCCTCCACTGGGCCCCTATGTCTTTAAGACCGCTAAAAAAAAGTGTGTGCTTTTCGTTTGTCCCATGTAGCCTTCTACGAGGACCCAGTGCCTTCCCAGTCTCAGATCCTGCACCCTCTGTCTCTCCAATCTCCAATACACCGTGCGATGTGTGTCAGTGCTCCCAGCACAGATAACCAGGGCTGGTTATTTCGTGGGCCTGTACTTCCACTCCCTGCCAGCTCTGAATCCTCTCCTCCTGCCGGTGCGCTTGTGTAGAGGAGTGTTCGGGTCCCGCCACATCGCGGCTCCGTATCTTACCAGCCTTTCTGGGTGCCGCGTCCTCTCAGGTTAGATGCAGGCGGAGTGCTGTCCTGTATCTTCTCGTCTCTCTTTTAGGAGTAGTTGTATTTGTTGTATTTTTATAAATATATATGGTTTTGTGAGGAGATTTCCGCCGCTCAGCTCACGCCGCCGTCTTCCCCGAACTTGTCCATTAATTTTAAGAACTATTAATTTAAAGCTCCAGCACAATTGGGGCATACATGTGCTAGATTTGTAAGACTTTTTCTTTCTTTTTTTTTTTTGGTGGTTGTAGAGTGAAATGAGTTCCCACAGAGGTGTCTCCATAACGTGAGAGGTTCTACTCCCCCACCCCCCACCCACAACCATGGAAAAATAAACCAGGATAACAGAAGTTATACTTTGAATATAAAGGTCCCGAGAGAGAGGTGTAAAATGAGTCACAGTGGATTCAACAGCACCGCAGTACTTTGTGTACTGTTCCAACAGTCTTTGAAGTATACTGTAGGACTCCTGACCCATCTTCTAAGAGGAAGAATAAGAAAGGTGAGGATACAAGCATTAAGGGGGCAGTAGAGGATGAGTACTAACTAGCAGTCCTTTCACCTCACTCCAGTTGGTTGCAAAAAAGGCAGATCTTTCCATTTAACCATAATATTTTTTAACTATAAATATACTTTTCTTAGACAACCTGAGACAACCATGGTATTTTCCTATACTAAAGTAGAAAAATGTAGTAGAGAAAATAGTTCATCTTGAAATATGAGTGAACTAGAAAATATGGTGGATAAATTTTATAATATATTTACTTCAGTGGTTTTGAAAAGCAAGGAGAATTTCAGACAACCAAATTTAATTCAACTATATTCTTATTAAGTAGGCATCTCTTCATTGTAGATCTTCTTACTAGATTTCTTTGTTACAATAATAAAGTCATCTAAGACCAACTAACACAATTTTTCACAGCAAAGGGACTAGAATAAAGAACTTTGGAACACAGGACCTCCCCAGGAAGACCTAAAAACCATGCTTGAAGACTGTGCAGGAATCAGTGTAGCATGTTAAATCAAATCCAAATTCTGTTGTTGGACAAAGGCACTATAGTTATACCACTGTTGCTTAAAGTAGCCATACATCTTGGTTTTCCATGGTAAGAATTAAAAGTTCATTTCACTCTCATCAGTATCCCATAATTTATGTTATTACCATTCTGATGTTGGAACATTACTGCCTCTGAAAAGCAGATGAAGATTCTCCTACTTCCAGCACCCTTGCCAGCATTGAGTTCACTTATCCTTTGCTTCCCCACTGGCCTCAGCTTCAAATTCTGGGGCAAATTTGATTGATAGCACTTAGCTGCTAGGGAATCTGGAAATGTATTTGCATTTTCCAGTTTCTATAGTGAGAGACTGCTTGAAAAGATAGGGGTAAGCGTTTCATAATCTGGGCACTCAAAAGAATACAGATATTCAGTGCATTATGTTTCACAATTCTCCCATTGTGTTCCTTTTCTTTGATATATACACTACTATCCTCTTTCTGTTGGGGTGGCTAGATCTATTATTAGTCTATTATTAAAGTGATTTATGTATTTGCTCAAAATGAATGATTATGAAAGTAGAGACTAGTTTTTTTCTTTTTGTTTTTTGTTTTTCCTGTAAGCAAGGAGACTCCATTGGGGTGAAGGAAATATATTTGCCCATTCTCACATGTTCATTGTAAAAAAATAACCCATCCCACTACAAAAGATAGAGAATTAAGCTTAATAAAAAGCTATTTCACTATGCAAATTTTGAAAGCTTATGCAGTCCATGTAGCATGTGTGTAGTCAGCTCTTAAGCTTCCCTAAAATTCTGTCACTAAATCTGTCTGTCTTGGTGGTACATACTCAAATTTTATCTGAACAACCTTTAAGAAAAAAAAATACCAAAATCCAGATCATACTCAGATTTACTCTTAAGAGCTCCAGATAAGCTCTTTAGAAATAGCATTTAAAAAAATCTTTTTTGTGCTTAATTTTTGCCTATTGTAGAAACTTGGTTAGTTGTCAGCTAACATCCATTTTAGTCTCAGTTCTCTTTTATTAACCTTAAGAGCTTATATGTCATTTAATCTCTTTCAGTTTTGCTTGTCCCAATTCACCTTGAAGATGTCTCTTCTGGAAGGGTACAGTTAACCCTTGAACAACATGGTTTTAAACTGTGTGTGTCCACTTATACATGGATTTTTTTTCAATAAATATATTGGAAAATGTTAGGAGATTTATGAAAAATTGGAAACATTTTTTCTTTTCTCTAGTGTACTTTACCGTAAGAAAACAGTATATAATACATATACAAAATATGTGTTAGTCAACTGTGTTACCAGTAAAGCTTCCTGTCAAACAGTAGGCTATGAATACTTAAGTTTCAGGAGAGTCCAAAGTTTCTTATATTTTCGACTGCACACTGGGTTGGCACCCCTAGCCCCTGTTGTTCGGGGTTCTGCTCTACTTTGTAAATGTGAAGTGTTTCCTTACTTTAGTAATAGGCCTACACAATGTCACTAAGTATACCTTCCCTCTGGGAGAACAGGAAATATATTCCTTGTCCATCTACATGCTGTGTTCCTGTGGCTAGGCTGAATGAGGTAATCCACATAAATAATGCCTCAGGGAATAGGACTGTCACTAGAAGGGAATTACTGTAACAGAGCAATACTTGCTATAAAGAATAATGGTGAAATTTCTATGACTTTACAAAGCATCTCACTTCTGAAGAATACGTAAATTGAGAGGGTTAGGGTCTAGTGCAGTGGACCATAATTAGAAATTTAGCTTTCCCTGACCACAGTCCTCTTTATTTGCATTTGTCTATTGTGGGGTGCTTCTTCCTTAGGGTTCTCAAGGTCTCCTAATAAAGTCTTTGTATGAAACCAATGAGCCATGATAATACCTTGATTACAACATTGAAATACATAGTGAGTGCTGAGAACCTTTATATTTGTCCTTTGTATTCTAAGTATTATCATTCAGACTGAGTTTTTCATTGTTCCTTATTTTTACTAAATGGTTATAGGGATTAAAATATGGAAGCCAGTGGAAAGTTAACTAATATATTGTTAAGATTGAAATCTGGGTATATAGTTTTGAAAATAACAATGCTTTACTTCATTTTATAGAACATTACACAGAATTTGGTACTTGATTCCTTTTTCTTTTTCTTTTTTTAATTGAAATATATTTGATATGCAGTATTATATACATTTCAGGTATGCAACATAGTGATTTGATACTTACAGACATTACAAAATGTTCACCATAGGTATAGTTATCGTCTGTCAACAAAGATATTACAATATTGTTGACTGTATTCCCCATGCTATACTTTTATCATCTTGCCACTTTATTTTTATTTATTTTTATATTTTTTATTTCGGTATCATTAATCTACAATAACATGTGCAACATTATGGTTACTAGACTCCCCACATTGTCAAGTCCCCCCCACATACCCTATTACAGTCACTGTCCATCAGCATAATGAGAGCTATAGAATCACTACTTGTCTTCTCTGAGTTGTATGACCCTCCCTGTGCCACCGCCCTACATTATGTTTGCTAATCATAATGCCCATTTTTCCCCCTTGTCCCTCGCTTCCCACCCATCCTCCCCAGTCCCTTTACCTTTGGTAACTGTTAGTCCATTCTTGGGTTCTGTGAGTCTGCTGCTGTTTTGTTCCTTCAGTTTTTGCTTTGTTCCCATGCTCCACAGATGAGTGAAATCATTTGATATTTGGCTTTCTCTGCCAGGCTTATTTCACTGAGCATAATTCCCACTAGCTCCATCCATGTTGTTGCAAATGGTAGGATTTGTTTCCTTCTTATGGCTGAATAATATTCCATTGTGTATATGTACCACCTCTTCTTTATCCATTCATCGACCGATGGACACTTAGGTTGCTTCCATTTCTTGGCTATTGTAAAAAGTGCTGCGATAAACATAGGGGTGCATATGTCATTTTCAAACTGGGCTGCTGCATTCTTAGGGCAAATTCCCAGGAGTGGGATTCCTGGGTCAAATGGTATTTCTATTTTGACTTTTTTGAGGAACCTCCATACTGCTTTCCACAATGTTTGAACTAATTTGCATTCCCTCTAGCAGTGTAGAAGGGTTCCCTTTTCTCCACATCCTCGCCAACATTTGTTGTTGTTTGTGTTTTGGATGTTGGCCATCATCACTAGTGTGACGTGATATGTTCTTGTGGTTTTAATTTGCATTCCTTTGATGGTTAGCGATGTGGAGCATCTTTTCATGTGCCTGTTGGCCATCTGAATTTCTTCTTTGGAGAAGTGTCTATTCATGTCCTCTACCCATTTCTTAATTGGATTGTTTGCTTTTTGTTTGTTGAGGTGCGTGAGTTCTGTATATATTTTAGATGTCAACCCCTTATTGAATATGTCATTTATGAATATATTCTCCCATACTGTATGATGTCTTTTTGTTCTACTGATGGTGTCCTTTGCTGTACTTTTTCACTTAATATAGTCCCACTTGTTCATTTTTGCTTTTGTTTCCCTTTCCCGGGGAGATATGTTCATGAAGAAGTTGCTCATGTTTATGTCCAAGAGATTTTTGCCTAATTTTTTTTCTAAGAGTTTTATGGTTTCATGACTTACATTCAGGTCTTTGATCCATTTTGAGTTTACTTTTGTGTATGGGGTTAGACAATAGTCCAGTTTCATTCTCTTACACGTAGCTGTCCAGTTTTGCCAACACCAGTTGTTGCGAGGCTGCCATTTCCCCATTGTATATCCATGGCTCCTTTTTCGTATATTAATTGACCATATATACTTGGGTTTATATCTGGGCTCTCTAGTCTGTTCCATTGGTCTATGTGTCTCTTCTTGTGCCAGTACCAAATTGTCTTTACTATGGCTTTGTAGTAGAGCTTGAAGTCAGCTAGTGTAATTCCCCCTGCTTTATTCTTCCTTCTCAGGATTGCTTTAGCTATTCGGAGTCTTTTGTGGTTCCATATGAATTTTAGAACTATTTGTTCCAGTTCATTGAAGAATGCTGTTGGTATTTTGATAGGGATTGCACTGAATCTGTAGATTGCTTTAGGTAGTATACATTTTGACAATATTCTTCTTAGCTGAGAGTATGGGATGAATTTCCATTTGTTAGTGTCCTCTTTAATTTCTCTTAGGAGTGTCTTGTAGGTTTCAGAGTACAGGTCTTTCACTTTCTTCATTAGGTTTATTCCTAGGTATTTTATTATTTTTGATGCAATTGTGAATGGAATTGTTTTCCTGATTTCTCTTTCTGTTAGCTCATCGTTAGTGTATAGGAAAGCAACAGATTTCTGTGTGTTAATTTTGTATCCTGCAACTTTGCTGAATTCAGATATTAGTTCTACTAGTTTTGGAGTGGAGTCTTTAGGGTTTTTTATGTACAATATCATGTCTTCTGCAAATAGTGATAGTTTGACTTTTTCTTTACCAATCTGGATGCCTTATATTTCTTTGTTTTGTCTGATTGCCATGGCTAGGACCTCCAGTACTATGTTGAATAACAGTGGAGAGAGTGGGCATCCCTGTCTTGTTCCCGATCTTAGATGAAAAGCTTTCTGCTTCTCGCTGTTAAGTATGATGTTGGCTGTGGGTTTGTCATATATGTCTTGCTACTTTATTTTATAATTTAAACTTTGTACTAATTTATCTCTTTAAGCTATTTCACCCATTCACCTACCCACTCCCCTGTGGCAATGACCAGTCTATTGTCTTTTTTTATTAGTATATCTCTGTTTTGTTTAATTTAAGAATTTTTTTCTGTATTCTCAAGTTTGTTCCAATGATCTGATAGAACCTCATCTTATATAACAACTTTATCTTGATTTAGGGTATCATGGATATACAACTCAAGTATAATCTACAATCGTTCTCCTTTCTTTAATAAATAAATCTTATCTATCAATTTATTGTTAAAGTATAGTTGATACGCAATATTATATTGGTTTCAAGTATGCAGTATGGTGATTCCTTATGAACACTATGTGCTTACCCCAAATAGTGTAGTTTCTGTAAACATATTGGTACTGTTTGTAAATTTGTTTCTTAGATTCCACATAAATATAAAATAATGCGGTATTCGTCCTTCTCTGTCCAACCTATTTCACTTAGCAAAATCCTTTCCAGATCCATCCATGTTCTTGCAAATGGCAAGATTTCGTTTTTATTTTATGATTTAAGACTCTACAGTGTGTGTGTGTGTGTGTGTGTGTGTGTGTATATCTACAGTGTGTGTGTGTGTACATATGTATACACACACACACACACACACTTCTTTATTCATTCATCTATTAATGGACACTTAAGTTACTTATTATCATGGCTGTTGTAAATAGTGCTGCAATAAATACAGTGAAGTTATAACCCCAGGGGGAAATATGTTCCAACCCCAGGGCAAATAACCTCTCAAGCCAAAATCAGTCAAAGGGAGAAATAAAGTGGGAGAAACCCGTTTATTGCTTACAAGCAGTCATCTACTTCTGCTTGCCCATGTCTCTATTGATCAGCTGCCCTTGCTCCTCAGGCCTTGTAATCATCTATTGATATGGAGATTGACAACTCTCCACCCTTTGGAAACGCCTATTGATGCTAATGCCCGAAGGCCATGCAAGAGATTCTGCGAAAATTGCAGTTTTACCCACAGCCCACCCTCCAAAAATCTCGCCTTACAATCTACTTGCTCCCCATTTTCCACAGTGGTCTCTGTCGGTGAAAACTGGAACACTGTAACCAGACTAATAACATACAATAACAATACCAATAAAATCATGATAATACTCAAGCCAGAGGATTCAGCAAGGTTCAAAGTCCTATGCAGTTTAAGTCCATAGCTCTTCCATTCCACAGGCAGCCAGTAGCTAAGTGGGCAGGGTGTTCAGAGTCATCATCACATGGCAACTGCAGCCAGGGGGCAGGTCCAGGCCACAGGGACTGTAGAAGAAAATAACCTTAAGGAAGATAAGGTACATATTTTAATGACACCAGCATAGGCAAATCTTGTCCATCAGGTAGTATGCATGCAAGAGGGTGGTCCTGTGATAGGACAGTGGCAGGAATGGGATCTTGTCCTGATCTATTATGCCGCACCTTCACACCCTCCCTGTGGGTGTACCAGATGGGTCAATATATAGGGCTGTGGGAGGTACATGTACTGGCCATAAAGATAAACTCCATAAGATGCTCTTACCTCCTGTAAGTTTTGAGTACACTACTGTGATCTTTGAGGGCTACTCAGCTGTTACTCCAGGAATATACATGAGGCCAGCTTCTAGGCCTTTACCCCAAGGTGCCAGAAGGGCCAGTCATCACTGGTCCAAGCCAGGGTCATGTCCAATCTACAGTGCCTCCAGGGTTTCATATAGTAGGGGCTGGTAGCAGGATGCTGTTCTGCAGCCACATCCTGGCTTCAATAACTCCTCTTTGGTTTGGACATACAGTTGTATAAAAGTGACAGGATTGTTTGTTAACATGTCACAGGGTTCAAGGCTTCTTTTTGGGGCTACTCATTCAAACACTGTAGCACTGTCAATAGTGAACTGACCAGCCCCGTAGACTATTAGTGTCCCGACTAAAGGCCAGAATTCAACAAACCATTGCACCTCTCTATCATGCCTGCCCCAGTAGGGTTATATGGTACATGAAACTTCCACTTTATTCCTAATTGCTGCACCCATTCTTGTAATGCATGTCCAGTAAAGTGGGTACCTTAATAGCTCTCGGTCATCTGCGGCCAGCCATAGGCTGCAAAGAGGTGCTCCAGATGCCTTTCGGTCTTTCGCTGATCTGCATGGTGTTTCAGGAAAAGCAACCAAAGGTCCAGTAGCTGTGTCCATGCAAGTCATGGCATACCGATATCCTTCTGATAGGAGCAGAGGCCCAATATAGTCTATCTGCCACCTGACAAGGGATATCAGCCCCCTTACTATTGTCCCATGTTCCTGCAGGACTCTGTGTAAGTCCCTCTTAGAGCACACAAGGCACTCCTTCCGGGCTCTGCTGACTTCTTCAAAGGTCAACAGCAAGCCCCACCGACGGGCACACATTGTCTTTTGCCACGCATGCACAAACACTAATGTAACCATTGGGCCACATCAGAGGCAGGCTGTCCTTCTAGCCAACGCATCTAGACCAGTGTGTTGGCTTCATCACTCCTGGGGATGCCAAAGGCAAATGGCCAGTCACATGATACATGATAACTGTCTTAGTCTGACCAGAGGCCCATAGGTCTTGCCACAACTCTTGTCCCCAAAGGGGCTGGTGACCAACCATCCAGTTGGCCTGGTACCATGTCAGTAACCAGAGTCAAGTCCCGATAGACACCCTAGCTGTCAGTGCAGAGAACTATAGGGGAGGTCCGCCATACTGCCCACAACTCAGCCCTTTGGCTGCTCTTCCCCTCTCCATCCTACATCCATATTGTCTCACTCTTAGGATTGAAAGCCACAGCCCTACACTTCGGGGGCTGCCCACAACTAGAACCGTCTGTATACCAAGCATCTTCAGGGGCTGTTCCCTCCTGATGAGGACTCTGAGCTACCAGTGGCTCAAAAGCAAGATCTTCTTGCTTTCCACTGGTATAGGTCACTGGCTCTAATAAGCATTGGAGTTCTACACTTAAGGGGCTACTGGAAATGGCGCTACTCTACTGTAAATATGCACCCCATTTTGCCAGCGTAAGTGTCTGTTCCACACCACTCCATGGCTTTTGGGTCCACTCACACCCACTCTACGATGGGATGTTGGCTATATCCTTGGTCAGATTTGTTCCAGTGATGGGCTTTGTATCCAGCAAGGTGTGGTACACAGCAGCCAGTTGCTTCTCTATCAAGATGTACCAGACCTCTGCTCTTCTCCATAGATGTGACCAGAATCCAATAGGCTGGTGGGTCCATTCTTACCAAAAGTGCCGTCCATATATCTTCTGTTACCTGAACATCTAGCTCACAGGGCCTTGATGAGTCCATTACACTCAAGGCCTGTACTGCCTTGACTGCTTGCTTAGCAGCAGTAAACACAGATGCACATATCTCATCCCAGTCCCAACTGATGCCCTTGTGTACCAACCAGTATAAGTGTTTCAGAATTTGTGCCAAGTGTGGGATAAATACTCTCCAGTAGCCCAGAAGATCTGATAACTCTTGTAATACTGCCACAGTGGGCTTTTTCTGTGACTGCTTCTGGGATAACTTTAGTTTTTCCTTACCAGATAACCCCCAAGAACTTTACAGACAAACCAGGTTCCTGAACCTTGGTGCCATTCACAGCCCATCCTTTCTCCTTTAGATGTTGCAGCAGTGTAGGAACTGCCCCTTCTAAATCGTTAGGAGAATCATATGTGAGCATGTAGTGATAGAGCCACACCATTTGTGGTTTCCTCCATGTGGCCAAGTCCTGGGCTACAAGTCTGTGACAAATGGTGGGACTGTGGAGGTATCCCTGTGGAAGGACAGTGAATGTCCACTCCTGTCCTTTCCATGTGATGTCAAACTGTTCCTGAGTTTCCTGTGCTATGCATTGATCTTCCTGGATAGAGAAGAAAGCAGTAGCAAGGTCTACAACATAATGATATGTCCCTAGTTCATGACTGAGTGTGTTCTTAAGGGCTGCTATAGAGGAGACAGCAGCATGCAAAGGGGTTATGACTTTATTCTATTCCCTGTAATCCACAGTCATATGCCAGGATCTTTCTGGCTTTTTCACTGGCCACACTGGGGAATTAAAAGGACTATGAGTGGGCTTTATCATGCCCACCTTCTCCCACTCCTGTGGAGTTTTTCCAATATCCTTGTGACCCCCAGGCAATTTATACTGCTTAGTATTTGTCTGCTGCCGAGGTACTGGCAGAGCTACACCCCTTGGAAATACCTATTGAATCAGAGATGCACTAAGGCCAGACGAGAGATTCTGGAAATATTGCAGTTTTACCCACCGGCGCATATATCTTTTCAATTTATGATGTTTTCTTTAGGTAAATTTCTAGAAATGGAATTTTCCAGGTTTTATGGTATTGCTATTTTTCGTTTTTGAGAAGCTACCGTACTGCTTCCACTGTGGCGATACTGTGTACACCCCCGCCGACCATGCTGGGATTCCTTTCCCACATCCTCACCAGCACTGTGGTGGTGTGGTGGTGTTGTGATACCAGCCTTCTGACTGGTGTAACGGGTACTCCGTTGTGATTTTGGTTTTCATTTCCATGATGATTAGTGATGTGCAGCATCTTTTCATGTGTCTGTTGGCCATTTGTGTATCTTCTTCAGAAAAATTTTTATTCAGGCCCTCTGAATCAAATTCAGGTCCACAGTTTTTATTTGTTTTTTTGGGGGGGTGGTTTGGTGCTTGATGCTTCATCTTCTTTATAGCATCATCCATTTATCCAGATATATACGGATAATTTAAAGAAAGCCTATTAAAAACTCTGAAAGTTCTTTCCAGCTTTCTCAAAACTCATTTCCCAGTTTCAGAGACACACATATTCTTCAGATTGCTTTCTAATGTGCCTTCTACTCTGCCCTCCCCAAGCAATACCTAACATTGCCCTTTCCTCAAATTTCTTGATTGGGAAGAACAGTGATTCTGACCTTTCACATTCCTGGGTGAGGTCTGAAATACAAGCAAAATAAACATTACTGAGATTTAAAAGTTTTAGAGGCATAATACCATATCATATCTTAAAAATGAAATTGACCTGCATTATACAGCAACATATAACTTGTTAAGTACATAGTTACATTAACCCAGATGCCTAGATTTTGTTTTACTCTCTGTAAAGATGGTTTTAGATATTTCTGATAGGAATTTTTTTTTCCTAAACTATCATTGATATACAGTCTTATGTTGGTTTCAAATATACAGCACAGGAGTTCAACAGTTACCATATTATTAAATCCTCACTCCCTCTACTGTGGTCAGTATTAACATAACAAGATGTTACAGAATCATTAATTGAATTCTCTTTTCTGTACTACCATTCTCGTGACCAAGTTATATTGTGATTGTGCGAATTATCGTGCCCCTTTTCTCCCTTCCTCCTCCCCCCAGGAATTTTTTTAAACAGGTACAATGGTTCAAATTGTATATCCCAATGAAAATACAAGCTTTTAAGAAGAACTGTATTTTGTATCAAGTTTCCATGTAACTAAATATTGAGTTGAATATTTAGCTTTAGTTACTGTTGCAAAGATTTTCCTTGCATTGTATTGCTCCCACTCCTAGATCATCGCCATTTTTTAATAGGGTGTCCAGGTTGGTTTTCTCACAAATTTTATTGTCAAGGTTGAAGCTACATAAACCAACAGTCTTTGATAGCAACATTCAGAGGCATTTTGTCAGACTGCTGTGTCTGACCTTATCTTCTGTGAGGTAGTGTCGCCTTTTTTCTGGGTCAGTTCTTTTTGTGAAGGACTGGAACTCCTTAGCTTAGGGAACAAAAGAAACTACAACTTAAAAAAAGCCTCCTGGAATGTTCTCTTAGCATTGAGTATGTATATAAATACAGATTGTAGTAACCTGTGCCCATTATTTTAACTCAGAGACTATAAAATTGGTAAAATATGACTTACTAAAGTGAAAGCCAAATTAATGTCTTTTCCTAAATCTAAAGAATGAAGTCTCAGTTCATAAAAAAGTCTCAAGCTTTTTTTAAAGCTTATTTGAGCACAACTTTATATTCAGAAGGAATAGCAAAGACCATGTTGTGTTTCTCCTTCGTTGATCAAAACTTGATGCTAATAAATTATATTTAATGGTACTGAATAAAGTGGTACACAGTGAAGGATAATGGATTACCTCTTCTTGGGTAAACATGAATGCATGTAATGTATTCTGTGACAGTAGTCTTGTATCAGTACAGTCTTCTGAAGGTTATTTAGGAGTGCTGTGAATTACATACCTTCTTTGCTTTTTATCAGTACATAAGTTAGTCTCTGATTTTAATATTTTTTAGTTGTCTTGAGAAACAGCTTTGTGATTTTATTTTGGTATTTGGATCAGAAAATTGTTTATCATTGTAAATAAATTTTGCTGAAAAAAGTAGTAAGTATTTAAATATCCAGAATTTAACTGGGAAATGGCATCAAGGTGATCTTTGTACCTCATTTACAAGTATTAAAAAAAAATCTCTTAAGACAAAATAGTAAGTGCTCAAAAATGAAGACAAGCTCAATTTTTTGTCTGTTTTATCCTTCTGGATTTCTTATAAATTTATATAAATCTGACTTTCAGAAAAATCAGTTTTAATTATCTTTCCCATTCTAATATGTCACAATTTACTAATCTTTAGTAGTTGTTCCCCTTAGGATTACATATATATGTTTTTTAATTGAGCTATAATTGACATATTAGTTTCAAGTGTACAACATAATTCGATATTTATATTGCAAAATGATAGCACAGTAAGTCTAGTTAACATCTGACACCATACCTAGTTACAAAAAATTTTTTTTTCTTCTGATGAAAACTTTCAAGATCTACTGTCCTAGCAACTTTACAACGTGGAAAACAGTATTAACTATAGTAATCATGCTATACATTATATCCCCAGATCTTGTTTATTTTATAACTAAGTTTGTACCTTCTGACCTACTTTCACCCAGTTTGCATATCTGCGTTCGCTTCCTCTGGCAACCACCAATCTGTTCTCTGTATGTTTGTGGTTTTTAATTTTGCTTTGTTTTTTAAGTTCCACATATAAGTGAGAGCCTCCTTATTTGTAACTTAGAGGTATGTATGTAGCACAAAATTCATTCTTCTAAAGCACTGAAGGGATTTAGGTACTTAGGAAAAATATATAGTATGTATATATTTAGAGATATATACATATAGAGATCGATCTCTAAAGCAAATGAAGTAACTCCATTTCTTCTATCCTTTAGAAATTGAGCTACAGCAGATGAAACTAGAGTTATATAAGTTTATTTATAAATTCATGAAGCGTAGTGGAATGAAGATGAAGCATCTTTTCTGTAGAGATGTGTCTTGACTCCGGGTATTATTGTATTCTTACAAAATTTGTTCCTTTTCAGGTTGGAGGCTCCCTGGTATTTTTATGGAATCACTGCATAAATTAATGCATATTGATTCCTAACTAATTACTTGCTAATAAATTACTAACAAATTTCTATCATGTTTAATATTCTTTTTTTAATATAATTTATTTTATTATCATTAATTTACAATTACATGTGCAATATTACGATTATTAAACTACACCTTCATCAGGTCCCCCCCACCAACCCCATTACAGTCACTGTCCATCAGCGTTGTGAGATGCTATAGAATCACTACTTGTCTTCTCTGAGTTGTACTGCCCTCCCTGTGCCCCCCCAACATTACATCTGCTAATCGTAATGCCCCTTTTTCCCTCTTATCCCTCCCTTCCCGCCCATTTTCCCCAGTCCCTTTCCCTTTGGTAACTATTAGTCCGTTCTTGGGTTCTGTGAGTCTGCTGCTGTTTTGTTCCTTCATTTTTTTTCTTTGTTCTTATACTCCACATATGAGTGAAATCATTTGATACTTGTCTTTTTCGGCTTGGCTTATTTCACTGAGCATAATACCCTCTAGCTCCATCCATGTTGTTGCAAATGGTAGGATTTGTTTTCTTCTTATGGCTGAATAATATTCCATTGTGTATATGTACCACCTCTTCTTTATCCATTCATCTACTGATGGACACTTAGGTTGCTTCCATTTCTTGGCTATTGTAAATAGTGCGGCAATAAACATAGGGGTGCATCTGTCCTTTTCAAATTGGGCTGCTGCATTCTTAGGGTAAATTCCTAGGAGTGGAATTCCTGGGTCAAATGGTATTTCTATTTTGAGTTTTTTGAGGAACCTCCATACTGCTTTCCACAATGGTTGGAACTAATTTGCAGTCCCACCAGCAGTGTAGGAGGGTTCCCTTTTCTCCACATCCTCGCCAACATTTGTTGTTGTTTGTGTTTTGGATGTTGGCCATCCTCACTGATGTGAGGTGATATCTCATTGTGGTTTTAATCTGCATTTCTCTGATGATTAGCGATGTGGAGCATCTTTTCATGTGCCTGTTGGCCATCTGAATTTCTTCTTTGGAGAAGTGTCTATTCATGTACTCTGCCCATTTCTTAATTGGATTATTTGCTTTCTGTTTGTTAAGGTGCATGAGTTCTTTATATATTTTGGATGTCAACCCTTTATCAGATACGTTTTTTATGAATATATTCTCCCATACTGTAGGATGTCTTTTTGTTCTACTGATGGTGTCCTTTGCTGTACAGAAGCTTTTCAGCTTGATATAGTCCCACTTGTTCATTTTTGCTTTTGTTTCCCTTGCCCCGGGAGATATGTTCATGAAGAAGTTGCTCATGTTTATGTCCAGGAGATTTTAGCCTAGGTTTTTTTCCAAGAGTTTTATGGTTTCATGACTTACATTCAAGTCTTTGATCCACCTTCAGTTTACCTTTGTTTATGGGGCTAGACAGTAGTCCAGTTTCATTCTCTTACATGTAGCTGTCCAGTTTTTCCAACACCAGCTGCTGAAGAGGCTGTCATCTCCCCATTGTATATCCAAGGCACTTTTATCAAATATTAATTGACTGTATGTGTTTGGGTTAGTGTTTGGATTTTCTATTCTGTTCCACTGGTCTGTGGGTCTGTTTTTGTGCCAATACCATATTGTCTTGATTACTGTGGCTTTGTTGTAGAGCTTGAAGTCAGGGAGTGTAATTCCCCCTGTTTTATTCCTCCTTCTCAGGATTGCTTTGGCTATTCAGGGTCTTTTGTGGTTCCATATGAATTTTAGAATTATTTGTTCCAGTTCATTGAAGAAAGCTGTTGGTAGTTTGATAGGGATTGCATTGAATCTGTAGATTGCTTTAGGTAGTATAGCCATTTTGACAATATTTATTCTTCCTAGCCAAGAGCATGGGATGCATTTCCATTTGTTAGTGTCCTCTTTAATTTCTCTTAGCAGTGTCTTGTAGTTTTCAGAGTACAGGTCTTTCACTTCCTTCGTTAGGTTTATTCCTAGGTATTTTATTCTTTTTGATGCAATTGTGAATGGAATTGTTTTTCTGATTTCTCTTTCTGTTAGTTCATCATTAGTGTATAGGAAAGCAACAGATTTCTGTGTGTTAATTTTGTATCCTGCAACTTTGCTGAATTCAGATATTAGTTCTAGTAGTTTTGGAATGGAATCTTTAGGGTTTTTTATGTAGAGTAACATGTCATCTGCAAATAGTGACAATTTGACTTCTTCTTTACCAATCTGGATGCCTTGTATGTCTTTGTTTTGTCTGATTGCTGTGGCTAGGACCTCCAGTACTATGTTGAATAACAGTGGAGAGAGTGGGCATCCTTGTCTTGTTCCCGATCTTAGATGAAAAGCTTTCAGCGTCTCGCCGTTAAGTATGATGTTAGCTGTGGGTTTGTCATATATAGCCTTTATGATGTTGAGGTACTTGCCGTCTATACCCATTTTGTTGAGAGTTTTAATCAGGAATGGATGCTGAATTTTGTCAAATGCTTTTTCAGCATCTATGGAGATGATCATGTGGTTTTTGTTCTTCTTTTTGTTGATGTGGTGGATGATGTTGATGGATTTTCGAATGTTGTACCATCCTTGCATCCCTGGGATGAATCCCACTTGATCATGGTGTATGATCCTCTTGATGTATTTTTGAATTCGGTTTGCTAATATTTTGTTGAGTATTTTTGCATCTACGTTCATCAGGGATATTGGTCTGTAATTTTCTTTTTTGGTGAGGTCTTTGCCCGGTTTTGGTATTAGAGTGATGCTGGCTTCATAGAATGAGTTTGGAAGTATTCCCTCCTCTTCTATTTTTTGGAAAACTTTAAGGAGAATCGGTGTTATTTCTTCTCTATATGTCTGGTAGAATTCAGAGGTGAATCCATCAGGCCCAGGGGTTTTGTTCTTGGGTAGTTTTTTGATTACCAATTCGATTTCGTTGCTGGTGATTGGTCTGTTTAGTTTTTCTGTTTCTTGCTTGGTCAGTCTTGGAAGGTTGTATTTTTCTAAGAAGTTGTCCATTTCTTCTATGTTTTCCAGCTTGTTAGCATATAGATTCTCATAATATTCTCTTATGATTGTTTGTATTTCTGTGGGGTCCGTCGTTATTTTTCCTTTCTCATTTCTGATTGTGTTTATATGTGTAGATTCTCTTTTTCTCTTAATGAGTCTGGCTAGGGGTTTATCTATTTTGTTTATTTTTTCAAAGAACCAGCTCTTGGTTTTATTGATTTTTTCTATTGTTTTATTCTTCTCAATTTTATTTATTTCTTCTCTAATCTTTATTATGTCCCTCCTTCTGGTGACTTTGGGCCTCATTTGTTCTTCTTTTTCCAATTTCAGTAATTGTGTCTTTAGACTATTCATTTGGGAATGTTCTTCCTTCTTTAAATAGGCCTGGATTGCAATATACTTTCCTCTTAGAACTGCCTTTGCTGCGTCCCACAGAAGTTGTGGCTTTGTGTTGTTGTTGTCATTAGTCTCCATATATTCTTTGATTTCTGTTTTGATTTGGTCGTTAACCCATTGATTAATTAGGAGAGTGTTGTTAAGTCTCCATGTATTTGTGAGCCTTTTTGATTTCTTTCTAAAATTTATTTCTAGTTTTATACCTTGGTGATCTGAGAAGTTGGTTGGTAGGATTTCAATATTTTTGAAATTACTGAGGTTCTTTTTGTGGCCTAGTATGTGGTCTATTCTGGAAAATGTTCCATGTGCACTTGAGAAGAATGTGTATCCTGTTGCTTTTGGGTGTAGAGTTCTGTAGATGTCTGTTAGGTCCATCTGTTCTAGTGTGTTGTTCAGTGCCTCTGTGTCTTTACTTATTTTCTGTCTGGTTGATCTGTCCTCTGGAGTGAGTGGTGTGTTGAAGTCTCCTAAGATGAATGCATTGCTGTCTATTTCCTCCTTTAATTCTGTTAGTATTTGTCTCACATATGCTGGCGCTCCTGTGTTGGGTGCATATATATTTATAATGGTTATATCTTCTTGTTGGACTGACCCCTTTATCATTATGTAATGTCCTTCTTTATCTTTTGCTACTTTCTTCGTTTTGAAGTCTATTTTGTCTGATACAAGTACTGCAACACCTGCTTTTTTCTCTTTGTTGTTTGCATGAAATATCTTTTTCCATCCCTTCACTTTTAGTCTGTGTATATCTTTGGATTTGAGGTGAGTTTCTTGTAGGCAGCATATAGATGGGTCTTGCTTTTTTATCCATTCTGTTACTCTGTGTCTTTTGATTGGTGCATTCAGTCCATTTACATTTAGGGTGATTATTGATAGGTATGTACTTATTGCCATTGCTGGCTTTAGATTCGTGGTTACCAAGGGTTCAAGGGTTGCTTCTTTACTATCTAACAATCTAACTTAACTTTCTTGTTAAGTTATTGTAAACACAGTCTGATGTTTCTTTCTTTCTCTCCCTTCTTATTCCTCCTCCTCCATTCTTTCTATAATAGGTGTTTTATTCTTTGCCTTTAGTTAGTATTTGGATGGTCTGCTTTCTTTGCTATGATTTTTTTTTCTCTGGTGACATCTTTTTAGCCTTAGGTGTGCTTCCTCTAGAGCAGTCCATTTAAGATATCCTGTAGTGGTGGTTTATGAGAGGCAAACTCTCTTAACTTTCGTTTATCTGGAAATTGTTTAATCCCTCCATCATATTTAAATGATAATCGTGCTGGATACAATATTCTTGGTTCGAGGCCCTTCTGTTTCATTACGTTAAATATATCATGCCATTCTCTTCTGGCCTGTAAGGTTTCTGTTGAGAAGTCTGATGATAGTCTGATGGGTTTTCCTTTGTAGGTGATCTTTCTCTCTCTAGCTGCCTTTAATACCCTGTGTTTATCTTTGATCTTTGCCATCTTAATTATTATGTGTCTTGGTGTTGTCTTCCTTGGGTCCCTTGTTTTGGGAGATCTATGAGCTTCGGTGGACTGCGAGACTACTTCCTTCCCCAGCGAGGGAAAGTTTTCAGCAATTATTTCTTCAAAGACACTTTCTATCCCTTTTTCTCTCTCTTCTTCCTCTTGTATTCCTATAATGCGAATATTGTTCCGTTTGGATTGGTCACACAGTTCTCTTAATATTCTTTCATTCCTAGAAATCCTTTTATCTCTCTCTGCCTCAGCTGCTCTGTACTCCTGTTCTCTGTTTTCTATTCCATTAACAGTCTCTCGCATCTCATCCATTCTGCTGTTTAGCCCGTCGATCGCTTGTCTGATTTCTGTATTGTCTTTCCTCCGTTCCCTCACTTCCTCCCTCAGCTCTTGCACATTTCTCTGTAGGTCATCAGCATGGTTATGACTTTTATTCTGAATTCTTTTTCAGGGAGGCTGTGTATTTCCATCCCTTCAGACTCCCTCTCTGGGGTTGTCTGGTTGATTTTGGTCTGAACCATATTCCTCTGTCTTTTCATGGCTGTATAATTTGGTCACTGATAGTTGCCACGTATGTCAGCTGGGCTCTTTAAGACTTTAAAAAGAGAAGAAAAAAAAAGATTAAAAAAAAGAGAAAAAAAGAAAAAAAAGAAAGAACGAAAAAAAGAAAAGAAAAAACAAAAACAAAACAAAAAACAAAACAAAACAAAACAAAATGCCCACCGGACGTAGATTCTGTGGGAATGCTCTAGGTGGCGCTATTGCTTCACTATTCCACAGCTGTGACTGTGCCGCTCCGCAGGGCCCTTTATTGCTCTGGCAGGGGTGGGAACGAGTAGGATGCTGTTGATCTCAGTGAGAAGTGTTAAGTATGGCTACGCTTCCTCAGTCGCCAGCTAAGGCGTCTGAAACTCCCCAGGACTCCCAGCCTGCTGGGCTGAGTGTGCTGGGGCGATCCGGCTCCTCCGCTGGGCTCCTGTCTCTTTAAGACCGCTGAAGAAAGCGCGCGCTTTTTTTTTTTCCTTCCCGGGAGCCGGCTGCAAGCACCCTGGCGCGTTCCCCGCTCAGATCCTGCCCCTCTGTCTCTCCAATCTCTGCTGCACTGCGCGATGTGGGTAAGCCCTCCCCGCGCAGATCACCGGGGCTGGCTTCTTCGCGGGGTGTACTTCCACTCCCTCCCGGCTCTGAATCCTCTCCTCCCGCCGCTGCGCTGGGGTGGGGGAGGGCTCGGGTCCCGCCGGGTCGTGGCTCTGTATCTTAACCCACCTCTTGGGGTGCCGAGTCCTGTCGGGTGTAGCTGCATGCTGTGCGCTTTCGTGTGTATTCTCGTCTCTCTTTTAGGAATAGATGTATTTTCTGTGTTTTCGTAGATAAATATAGTGTTGGGAGGAGATTTCTGCCGCCCTGCTCACACCGCCATCTTCCCGGAAGTCCTGTTTAATATTCTTAAACATGACTTTCACTGTTCTATTACGTTTCTCCAAAACCTTGAGATTTCTACCTAGTACTCTTCCCTATCAGTTACAAACTTCCTTTTCCTAGTTATCACTTACTCACACTGCCCATTGTTCTCCCCTGTGAATCTTGACTACTTGAAATATGTTGCTTTAGTTGTACCAGAATGTATAATATCATACTTACGTCTTTGCCATCCTATGTTATTATCACTTAAAATATTTTTTCATAATTAAGTAAACCACTGTATTGTGACAAATTCTGTGTATAAGCTACATAGAATAAGTGTGTTGATGTACGTAAAATATATGCATTAAGACATATTGGAGTGATATGGAGACAGCTGTGATATATGGCCCCTAAAACGTGAAACACAATAGTTCTCTGAGATTTAAACTGATAAAGTTCATTCTAACAAGGATTAGCTTAACTGTGTCTGGAATAAATGAAATATTTTTGTGTAAATTAACTGTTATTAGTTACAGTGCAAATTACCTGTAAAGATGGTTTAGGGATATGGGAGATAGGACTAAAATGTAATAGGAATTTAGAGCAGATATTTATCTGATCAGTTGTATTTGGAAGGGAAGTGGAATGGAAAAAAGAGAGATTTAGGTTAGACTATTATATGGAGAGGTAAGTACAAAGAGCCAAAAGTTGACGTGGCCCATCCAAGCACTGTCTGTAGTAGAGGATACCCTCTTCTACTCTTGGCCTGATTATTCTTCTGTTTTACATCATTCATGTTTACCAAGTAATATTTTGAATTGAGTACCTTTCCTAAGGAAAAGATTGTACTTTTGCTCATCTATGTATTCCTCACTAATTGATAGTTAATGGTCATTTTTAAATAATACATTTGCATTGTGGTTTATATGTCAATGTTAGTGAGCTTGATTATTAATAAGTCTGTCCCTAAGAAGAGCAGTGTGCTTATAAAAACAGATTTATGAGTTTATAACTTTGATAATTAGATTAGGCATCTTGGCCATTTCACCAGGATAAAGGCCACACCATCATGGCTTTAGTAGGTAGTCAGCAGCAGTACATGGGAAAAATAAGTGTTGGTTTGTACTGAAGCAATCCAAGGATTTTATGACTTCGACAATATACAGTCTAACTTAAAGTCTATCTCAAGGTCTTGTTCAGTTTCTGTCTTTTCTATGGACTTTCTCTGATTAGACTTCCATGCAGAGGTTACTCAAGATAATATCCAGAAAAATCTCTATGCTCCCTAAAATGCTGTATTTTTCTCTAAAGCACTTATTACCATCTGGTGTACTTACATGTTATTTTATTTGTTTATTGCCATTTCCTCTCTACATATACATCCATACACAGTAGGATTGTGAGCTCCATAGGTAGGGAGTTTGTAAATATACTGCTGTATCTCCTTTACCATTACTAGCACATATCAGGCTCTTGATAAGCATTGGTTGAATGAATGGATTTGTTTAATTCTGAATCTTCTTTCCTTGGCTTCTCTGTTTGTACGTTGTAGTCAGTATAAATAATTTAACTTTTGTAGTGTTTGGTGTGATAAATCTGTGTCCATCACCACTGGAAGCTTCTTGGGGTTAGGACCCTATTTTATACTACTACCTCCCTCACAGAATCTAACTATGCTTGATTGTCAAGTTTAGGCTCTTGATTCAGACAGAACATGAATTTGAGTTGGACTCAGCCAATTATGTAGTGTTGTGAAACGATATCTTTTCCAAACCTTTATTTCTCCATCTACTGTGGTAAAAATCATTGTTTTGAGGATATACTAGGTAGTGTTATTTGAGTACATGCAAGATAGGTTATTTGAAAATTGAGAGAATGTGTAACATGGTCCTTGGTATATAGTAAGCTTGATAAAATTTAGCCTTTGTCATTATTTAGATAAGGAAAGCATTGATTGATTCATTCCTTTCTGTTGTTTCTGTGGTTTATAATAATTTTCAAAAAGAAAAAAAACAGGTCTCTATACCTGTCATCTCATTTTATATCACATCTAAATATGCCATGGATATATGAGAGGTTGTTTTCTAATTTTCTGTTCAAGACCTTCCTTATTGTGCTCTTATCAGTGTGATTCCTGTTTTATGAATGAAAGCATTGTTTTCCAACTTGTGCTTCTGGACACAGCAGTCCTATTTCTAGGCCTAATTAGTTTGTAGCAGCCAGCGATCTTTCCCAGTGTTTTGGCTTTGGCTCCTCTCTTTCATGACTATGAGGGCAGTTTTCTTGACTTTCCTCTTCCCATTCTGTCATCGCAACCCTGCTTGAGTTTTGTCCAAGCAGACATACCCATCATATTCTTTCCTCCCTGTTCTTTACTTGGTATTATCCAAATTTCATATACATGTGAATTTTTCATACATATATGTCATATATTTTTCAGAGCCCTTCTTCTCCATTAAGAATCTCACCCTAGTATGACTGGATATGGAAACATTTAATATATTCTGTTCTCTCAACTGTGCTATAACATTTAGAAATTGTTTAATTTCTAATAAATGTAAAAGGTTACAAAATACTAATCTATCCTGACTTTAAATCCTTGTATTTTGTAATTTTAGAATCTAGCAACGTTAATAAAATCTTCATACTAAGTAGTGGGACTCCCCTCCCCCTTTGCGACTTTCCCTGTCTTGCTCTCAGAATACTGTAAGTTGGCATATACCTCCTAAGTAAGAGATTGGAGGGAGGTTCCTTCTTGTAGAAATTCTTATTTTCCAGAGGAAAAAAATACTTTGACATTTTGAGAGTTCTTCACTAAAACAGTCAGCACTTTCATCCTTCACTGAGGCTGGCACCCATTCATTTTCCAGTCAGATTTTTTGTTCTTCTTTTATATAAACTTAATAGCCAAAGCGTGGTAGACATTTGAGGAAAACTTCCAATATGAGAGAGAGAAAACATACAGGAAAAAAACAACACCCAAGAAATTTCAAAGAACAGTTTTAAAAACCTAAGGGGAAAAAGATTCTCAAATACATTCAGAGATGAGAAAATATTTCATCAGTAAAAAGAATGTGCTGGTTCAGATCCTAAAAATATGTTCAAGCAGCATGACAGTTGGCTCCTTCACCCAAAATCAGCTTTGTCAAGGTTATTAGGGAAAATTAAAAGTTCAGAACGCACAGTGAAAAACTCCAAAGATAGTAGAAGAGAGAATTTTCAACTGGTATGTGGAATGGGAGCTTTGATTTGGGGCCGGAGGTGTCCTGCTTTGGATATGGGAGGAAAAAATAAGAAAAGAACTATTGGAATTCTGCACTACTCTCCTTTGAAACAAAGTTGCCTAATCTCTCCATACCTGCAGTGTCTTAGAACGCTCATCCAGGTATCCTCAGGAAGTTGAATCAGGGTGGTGCCCTTTCCTTCTCAGGGAATGAAAAATATGGACTATTGCTTCCCCACTTCATATTCACCAGGTTCCTAGTACCGATAAATTGTAGTCTAAGGAGAATCTAACATTGATGATATTTTTCTCTGTGAACAAAGAATGAAGTTCCCTTCCCAAGGAATTATGTTTTGAGAAAAGAGAGAGATTGATTATAGTTTTCTGCTGCCTGGAACTTTCCGCCTTAGATGTTGTCTATCCCAAGGTGCTTGCTATTAATGGGGCTGACAGACTGTGGTCTGGCATCCTCAGATATATATACATTGCTTGAGTGAGTTTTCCTAGAAGAAAATGAGCACACAGGCTAAATTAATGACATTCCAAATATTAGGAAAGGAAAAGAATTGAAAAGTAGAGAGAAATTATTTGAAGGAATAAGGGGGTAGATTTTCCAGAATTAGAGTGGACTGGATAAATATTTTCAGGTAAAAGAGGCCCACAAAGAGTTAAGGGAGAAATAAGTCAAAACCCATCATGCACATTAAAGTGAATGTAGAACTACCAAAGAGAAAGAAAAATCTAAAATCTTCTAGAGATGGGAAATAAAGAAGGCACAAAGAAATGAAGAATTAGATTGACGTCACATTTTTTTCCATAGCAGTTCTGAAGAGATGCAGGCAGAAAATTCATTAGTATTTTCAAGAGTTCAAAGGGAAAGAACTTGGAATTTTTTATCTAGCCAAACTGTTATTCAAATATAAGGGCATAATAAAAAATGTTATTCATATTAGTCTCAGAAGGTCTGCTACATAAATTCTCACATTTAACACTAGCTTTAAATGAAGTACTGAAATGAAGTGATAATTTTTTCTTAAAGCTGGGACAGATGAAATAGAGATAATAAAATACCTTGGTAAATTTTTTTGTTTTCTTCCTTAAAAGAATATAGGTAACACCAAAGAATAAGACCAACAATATGTCCATACTAACCCTGAATTAAAAAAGCCTATGTGAGTACTTTTCAACTTGTATGTTGAAGGAACATTTCTTTAAAATGTCCATTAAGTTTCAGACCTCACTTTCATACATTATTTAAAAAAATCATAAGCATTGCTGTCCCAACAATGTCTAGTTGGTATAAGAACTTTCAGACATGCATTCTCACTTCCTGTTGTTCTTCTTGGACAAGAAATGGATACTTCAAAGAGGCAAACTGTTAATAGAAACAGATGCACTAATGGCAGAGAGGAAGGAAGTGGCTGACAAAGACACTATAACAGTATTATAAATGTAATCTATACACAAGGATTTGAAGGAAAACATGAACACAGAAATACAAGATATAAGAAGAAACAAACATCCAAAAGCCAATGGAATGGCATCTTTTTTTTTAATTGAAGTATCATTGATATACAATCTTACATTGGTTTCAAGTATATAACACAGAGGTTCAACAGTTTTATGCCTATTATTAAATCCTTACCCCCACTAGTGGAGTTACTATCTGTCAACATAGGAAGATGTTAAAGAATCCTTGGCTATATTCTCCATGCTGTACTACCACCCCTTGACCAACTTATGTTATAACAGAATTTTTGTGCCCTCACCTTCCTTAACCACCCACTCTCAACTCTCCCCCATAGTAACCACCAGTCACTTCTCAGTGTCTGTTAGTCTACTGCTATTTTGTTCATTTTCTTTTGTTTTGTTTTTATATGGAATGACATTTCTATATAAAGTATTGAAAGAAAACTCTCAACTTAGAATTCTTTATACAGAACGGCTAACTTTTACAGTGAAGAAAAGTAAAGACTTTTACAGGCAAACATAAACTGAATGGATTCATCATTATTCATCATTAGCAGACATGAACAATAAGAGTTAATGGTCTTTTGGCAGAGGGAAAATGATACCAGATGAAAATGTAAATCTACATAAAGGAATGAAAACTGCCATAAACAACTTGTTAGAAAACAGGAGATCTATTAAAATCTTTTCAGTTTTTTAGTTTATTTAAAAGGGGCATTGACTGTTTAAAACAAAAACAGTCTGCTGTTGGTTTACTAATATTTAAAATTAAGTATATAGTAACATTAGTCAAAAGAACAGGAGGGAGGAATGGAAATATATATATATACTATTAAGAATAATACACTAGACTTCCGGGAAGATGGCAGTGTGAGCAGGGCGGCAGAAATCTCCTCCCAAAACTATATAAATCTATGAAAACACAGCAAATACAACTATTCCTTAAAGAGAAATCGGAGCACACAGGAAAGTGCACAGCATGCAGCCACACCTGGGAGGACTGAGCACCCCACGAGGCGGGTAAGATACAGAGCCGCGACCCGGCAGCACCTGAACACTCACCCAGCCCAGCGCGCCGGTGGGAGGAGAGGAGTTGGAGCCGGGAGGGAGTGGAAGAGCAGGTCCGCGAAATAAGCAGCCCCGGTGGTCTGCGCCGGAGCACCGGGAGCGCTGACACACATCACGCGGTGCATCAGACATTGGAGAGGCAGAAGGTGCAGGTTTTGAGCGAGAAAGGCGCTGAGACCGTGCAGCCAGTGCCCAGAGACAAGAGAAAAGTGCACGCCATTTGTAGTGGTCTCGGAGAGGCGGGGGGCCCAGCGAGGGAACACCATCGCCCCAGTGGGCTCAGCCCTGCAGGCTGGAAGTCCTGGGGAACTTCGGTCCCCTTCGCTAGTGCAGCCAGCACCCAGGGACAAGAGAAAAGCACGCGCCATTTGTAGCGGTCCCGGAGAGGTGAAGGGGCCAGCGAGGGAACACCATCGCCCCAGCGGGCTCAGCCCTGCAGGCTGGAAGTCCTGGGAAACTTTGGTCCCCTTCGCTAGTGACAGAAAGAAGGGAGCAACCAAGCGGGAACTTTATAAAGAAAACAATAGCGTCCCATTCATTCCTACCTACAAAAAAAGCGGCGCAGCTGCGGCTGCGAATTAGTGGAGCAACAGCGACACCTACAGCACGCGTAGAGAATCCACTCCAGAGCCCAGCTAACATACGTGGCACCTACCAGCGAACACTCGTGCCAACATGACAAGACAGAAGAGTATGATACAAACAAAGATCACCAAGATTCAGAGCCCCTCTGAGAACGAATCTGAAGAGATGGAAATGCAGCATCTTCCTGAAAAAGAATTCAGAATAAAAGTCATAACCATGCTGATGGATCTACAGAGAAATATGCAAAAGCTAAGGGAGGAAGTGAGGGAAGTCAGGAAAGATAATGCAGAAATGAGACAAGCCATCGACAGGCTCAACAGCAGACTGGACGAGATGCAAGACACTGTTAATGCAATAGAAATCAGAGAACAGGAATACAGAGCAGCTGAGGCAGAGAGAGATAAAAGGATCTCTAGGAATGAAAGAATATTAAGAGAACTGTGTGACCAATCCAAAAGGAACAATATTCGCATTATAGGAGTACCAGAGGAAGAAGAGAGAGAAAAAGGGATAGAAAGCGTCTTTGAAGAAATAATTGCTGAAAACTTTCCCATGCTGGGGAAGGAAATAGTCTGACAATCCATGGAAGCCCACAGATCTCCTAACACAAGGGACCCCAGGAAGACAACACCAAGACACATAATAATTAAAATGGCAAAGATCAAAGATAAGGACAGACTATTAAAGGCAGCAAGAGAGAGAAAAAAGATCACCTTCAAAGGAAAACCCATAAGACTAACATCAGACTTCTCAACAGAAACCTTACAGGCTAGAAGAGAATGGCATGATATATTTAATGCAATGAAACAGAAGGGCCTCGAACCAAGAATACTGTATCCAGCATGATTATCATTTAAATATGACGGCGGGATTAAACAGTTTCCAGACAAGCAAAAGCTGAGAGAATTTGCCTCCCATAAACCACCGCTACAGGAGATCTTAAAGGAACTGCTCTAGAGGGAAGCACTCCTAAGGCTAAAAAGCTGTCACCAGAGAAAGTAAAATCATAGCAAAGAAAGCAGACCATCCAAAACTAACTAAAGGCAAAGAATAAAACACCTAGTATATAAAGAATGGAGGAGAAAGAATAAGAAAGGACAGAAATAAAGAAACATCAGACTGTGTTTACAATAACTTAACAAGAAAGTTAAGGTAGATTGTTAGATAGTAAAGAAGCAACCCTTGAACCTTTGGTAAACACGAATCTAAAGCCAGCAATGGCAATAAGTACATATCTTTCAATAATCACCCTAAACGTAAATGGACTGAATGCACCAATCAAAAGACACAGAGTAACAGAATGGATAAAAAAGCAAGATCCATCTATATGCTGCCTACAAGAAACTCACCTCAAACGCAAAGATATCCCCAGATTAAAAGTGAAGAGATGGAAAAAGATATTTCATGCAAATAACAAGGAGAAAAAGCAGGTGTTACAGTACTTGTATCCGACAAAATAGACTTCAAAACGAAGAAAGTAGCAAGAGATAAAGAAGGACATTACATAATGATAAAGGGGTCAATCCAACAAGAAGATATAACCATTTTAAATATATATGCACCCAACACAGGCGTGCCAGCATTTGTGAAACAAGTACTAACAGAATTAAAGGAGGAAATACACAGCAATGCATTTATCTTAGGTGACTTCAACACACCACTCACTCCAAGGGACAGATCAACCAGACAGAAAATAAGTAAAGACACAGAGGCACTGAGCAACACACTAGAACAGATGGACCTAACAGACATCTACAGAACTCTACACCCAAAAGGAACAGGATACACACCCTTCTCAAGTGCACATGGAACATTTTCCAGAATAGACCACATACTAGGCCACAAAAAGAACTTCAGTAAAATCGAAAATACTGAAATTCTACCAACCAACTTCTTGGATCATAAAGATATTAAACTTTAGAAAGAAAACAAAAAGGCTCACAAATACATGCAGACTTAATAACATTCTCCTAATTAATCAAGGGGTAAATGACCAAATCAAAACAGAAATCAAAGAGTATATGGAGACAAATGACAACAACAACACAAAGCCACAACTTCTGTGGGACGCAGTAAAGGCAGTTCTAAGGGGAAAGTATATTGCAATCCAGGCTTATCTAAAGAAAGAAGAACATTCCCAAATGAATAGTCTAAAAACACAATTACTGAAATTGGAAAAAGAAGAACAAATGAGGCCCAAAGTCACCAGAAGGAGGGACATAATAAAGATCAGAGAAGAAATAAATAAAATTGAGAAGAATAAAACAACAGAAAAAATCAATGAAACCAAGAGCTGGTTCTTTGAAAAAATAAACAAAGTAGATAAACCCCTAGCCAGACTCATTAAGAGAAAAAGAGAATCTACACACATAAACAGAATCAGAAATGAGAAAGGAAAAATAACGATGGACGCCACGGAAATACAAAGAATTATAAGAGAATATTATGAGAATCTATATGCTAACAAGCTGGAAAACATAGAAGAAATGGACAACATTTTAGAAAAATACAACCTTCCAACTGACCAAACAAGAAACAGAAAAACTAAACAGACCAATCACCAGCAACGTAATAGAAGTGGTAATCAAAAAAGTACCGAAGAACAAAACCCCTGGACCAGATGGATTCACCTCTGAATTCTGCCACACATATAGAGAAGAAATAACACCCATTCTCCTTAAAGTTTTCCAAAAAATAGAAGAGGAGGGAATACTTCCAAACTCATTCTATGAAGCCAGCATCACTCTAATACCAAAACCAGGCAAAGACCTCACCAAAAACGAAAACCATAGACCAATATCCCTGATGAACGTAGATGCAAAAATACTCAACAAAATATTAGCAAACCGAAATGAAAAATAAATCAAGAGGATCATACACCGTGATCAACTGGGATTCATTCCAGGGATGCAAGGATGGTACAACATTCGAAAATCCATCAACATCATCCACCACATCAATAAAAAGAAGAACAAAAAGCACATGATCATCTCCATAGATGCTGAAAAAGCATTTGACAAAATTCAGCATCCATTCCTGATTAAAACTCTCAACAAAATGGGTATACATGGCAAGTACCTCAACATCATAAAGGCCATATATGACAAACCCACAGCTAACATCATACTTAACGGCGAGAAGCTGAAAGCTTTTCATCTATGATTGAGAACAAGACCGGAATGCCCACTCTCTCCATTGTTATTCAACATAGTACTGGAAGTCCTAGTCAGGGCAATCAGACAAAACAAAGACATACAAGGCATCCAGATTGGTAAAGAAGAAGTCAAATTGTCACTATTTGCAGATGACATGATACTGTACAAAAAAACCGTAAAGACTCCACTCCAAAACTACTAGAACTAATATCTGAATTCAGCAAAGTTGTAGGATACAAAATTAACACACAGAAATCGGTTGCTTTCCTATACACTAACGATAAACTAACAGAAAGAGAAATCAGAAAAACAATTCCATTCACAATTGCATCAAAAAGAATAAAATACCTAGGAATAAACCTAACGAAGAAGTGAAAGACCTGTACCATGAAAACTACAAGACATTCCTAAGAGAAATTAAAGAGGACACTAACAAATGGAAATGCATCCCATGCTCTTGGCTAGGAAGAATAAATATTGTCAAACTTTCTATACTACCCAAAGCAATCTACAGATTCAACGCAATCCCTATCAAACTACCAACAGCTTTCTTCAATGAACTCGAACAAATAATTCTAAAATTCATATGGAACCACCAAAGACCCCGAATAGCCAAAGCAATCCTGAGAAGGAGGAATAAAACAGGGGGAATTATGCTCCCTTACTTCAAGCTCTACTACAAAGCCACAGTAATCAAGACAATTTGGTATTGGCACAAAAGCAGACCCACAGATCAGTGGAATAGAATCGAAAATCCAAACATCAACCCAAACACATACAGTCAATTAATATTTGATAAGGGAGCCTTGGTTATACACTGGGGAGATGACGGCCTCTTCAGCAGGTGGTGTTGGAAAAACTGGACAGCTACATGTAAGAGAATGAAATTGGACTACTGTCTAACCCCATACACAAAGGTAAACTCAAGGTGGATCAAAGACCTGAATGTAAGTCATGAAACTATAAAACTCATTAAAAAAATATAGGTAAAAAGGTCTTGGACATAAACATGAGTGACTTCTTCATGAACATATCTCCTCGAGTAAGGGAAACAAAAGCAAAAATGAACAAGTTTGACTATATGAAGCTGAAAAGCTTCTGTATAGCAAAGGACACCATCAGTAGAACAAAAAGACTTCCTACAGTATGGGAGAATATATTCATAAATGACATATCCGATAAGGGGTTGACATCCAAAATATATAAAGAACTCATGCACGTCAACAAACAAAAAGCAAATAATCCATTTAAGAAATGAGCAGAGGACATGAATAGACACTTCTCCAAAGAAGAAATTCAGATGGCCAACAGGCACATGAAAAGATACTCCACATCACTAATCATCAGAGAAATGCAGATTAAAACCACAATGAGATATCACCTCACACCAGTGAGGATGGCCAACATCCAAAACACAAACAACAACAAATGTTGGCGAGGATGTGGAGAAAAGGGAACCCTCCTACACTGCTGGTGGGAATGCAAACTAGTTCAACCATTGTGGAAAGCAGTATGGAGGTTCCTCAAAAAAGTCAAAATAGAAATACCATTTGACCCAGGAATTCCACTCCTAGGAATTTACCCTAAGAATGCAGCAGCCCAGTTTGAAAAAGACAGATGCACCCCTATGTTTATCACAGCACTATTTACAAAGCCAAGAAATGGAAGCAACCTAAGTGTCCATCAGTAGATGAATGGATAAAGAAGAGGTGGTACATATACACAATGGAATATTATTGAGCCATAAGTACAAAACAAATCCTACCATTTGCAACAACATATATGGAGCTAGAGGGTATTATGCTCAGTAAAATAAGTCAAGCTGAAAAAGACAAGTACCAAATGATTTCACTCATATGTGTAGTATAAGAACTAAGGAAAAAAAAAAATTGAAGGAGCAAAACAGCAGGAGACTCAGAGAACCCAAGAACGGACTAATAGTTACCAAAGGGAAAGGGACTGGGGAGGATGGGTGGGAAGGGAGGGGCAAGGGGGAAGAAAGGACATTATGATTACCAGATGTAATGTTCGGGGGGTACGGGGAGGGCTGTACAACCCAGAGAGGACAAGTAGTGACTCTATGGCATCTTACTACTGATGGACAGTGACTGCAATGGGGTTGGGGGGGAGGGGACCTGATGAAGGGGGTAGTGTAATCACCATAATATTACTCATTTAATTGTAGATTAATGATTTCAAAATAAACTAAAAAAATAATAATTTATAAGGGGGGGTTGGGGGACGTTTGCAGAAATTATTGCCGTAATCATGTATTAATATAATATTTATAAATGTAAAAAAAAAGAATAATACACTAGGAACACAGAGAAGGCAAATAGTAAATCTGTAATCATTAGCCCACATAATGTAGCAGGGTGGGACATGGGAAAGGCAGTATTTATAGAGAAGACAAGTAATGATTCTATAACATCTTCTTACGCTGAAGGACAGTGATTGTAATGGGGTATGTGGGGGGGACTTGAAAATAGGGGGTTTAGTAACCATAATGTTGAAGTAATGTACATTAATGATACCAAAAAATTAAAAAATAAAAAATGAATCAATAAAAACATAAATTTAAACTAAAAAGAAAAGAATAATACAATAAGAGGCGGAGAAAGATGGCAGTGTAAGAATTGATACAGAAAACTCCTCCCAAAACCACATATAACATGAAAATATAGCAAATGCAACTAATCTTGAAAGAGTGACTGGAAAGAGGACTGCAACAGACAGCCTACATCTGGGGAAAAGTGAAGACCTCACTGGAAAGGGTAAAGTAGGGACCCAAGCCCTTCCTGCACCCCAGCTCACAGGCAGTAGGAAGAGGAATGGAGTGGGGAGGGTGAAGAAGCACAGGACTACTTAACACCCACCACTAGAGATGTGCTCCAGGAGCACAAACTCATATTACATGCTGCTCTGGACATTAGGGTGGTTGGAAAGCAAAGAACGGCAGAATAATCGGACAGACTGAGATTCCAACTGCTTGTGGAGAACAGGTACCAACAACCGGCTGCTCCAGCACAAAAGAAAGGCAGGCACTTAGAAAGACTTACCAATAGCAAGAGGACTGCTAAAGGGGAAAGGATTACACAGTTTGCTGCTCGGGAGAAATGACAGGTGGACAAAATCGTCTAGGCAAACACAGCCCAGCAGGTTGGAAACTTTAGGTGCTTTAGGCGCTCCGGCCCTCCGGCTGACAATGCAATGCCAAGGCCCCCCACTGCAATACACAGAGTGCCACTCCTTCCTCTTAGCAAGCACTGGTTCACAAACCTGCTGCTCCCACCACTGTGCCACTCCAGCCAGAGGGCTGCCCCACCTATGGCAGCTTCAGGGGCATAATACAGAGGCTCCTCCATTACTGTATGGCACACTGGCCCTGCCAATCGAGGTAGGCACTGCAGCTGGGAAGCAGGAAAGAGCTCTTTTCTCCTGGCAGGCACCAGCACTCCTCGCCAGCAACCCCCGCCATTGGTCCAGGTACTGCACAGCTCCAGAGAGTAGAGTTTCTGGGCACTAGAGGGCAGTGCCTACAGAAAGTTATTATTGCATAGTAATAACTAGAAATATGAAACGGCAAAAGAATATTCTACAATCCGAAATCCCTCCAACACCGGAAGGAGGGCTAAGGAAAACTGAAATCACCGATCTTCTTGATAAAGATTTCAAAATAAAAATTCTAAACAATCTCATGGAGCTACAGAAAAATATTCAAGACCTAGGGAGGACTTCAAGAAAGAGAGAAATTTTGAAAATTACAGTGTATGAAATGAAACATTAGAATGGAAGGATTTAAAAGGGGATAAGATGAGGTAGAGGAGATGGTAACTGAAATAGAAATTAGAGAACAGTAATACAAAAAACCTGAGGTACAGAGAAAAAAAGGATCCCTAGATATGAAAGAATAGTAAGAGAATTATGTGACCAATCCAAATGGAACAATATTTGCATTATAGGGGTACCAAAAGAAGAAGAGAGAGCAAAAAGGATAGAAAGTCACTTTGAGGATATAATTGCTGAAAACTTACCCAATTTGGGGAAGGCAACAGTCTCTCATGCTATGGAAGTACACAGATCTCCCAAAATAAGGGACACAAGGAAGACAACACCAAGACATATAATAATTAAAATGGCAAAGATCAGGAATAAGGACAGACCTTCAAAAGCAGCTAGAGAGAGAAAAAAGATAACATACAAAGGAAAACCCATCAGGCTATCATCAGACTTCTCAGCAGAAACCTTACAGGCCAGAAGGGAGTGGCATGGTATATTCAACACAATGAAACAGAGGGGCCTTGAACCAAGAATACTCTACCCAGCAAGATTATCATATAAATTTGAAGGAGGGATTAAACAATTTCCAGATAAGCAAAAGTTGTGGGAATTTATCTCCCACCAACAATCTCTACAGTGTATTTTAAAGGGACTGCTCTAGATGGAAGTGATCCTAAGGCTAAATAGCTGTTACCAGAGAAAATAAAACCATAGTAAGGAAGTAGACCAATTAATTTACTAAGCAAATGCAAAATCAAACTACCCACAAAGTCAGTCATGGGATACACAAACAGTACAGAATATGACACCTAATATATAAAGAGTGAAGGAGGAAGAAAAAGAAGGGAGAGGAAAAAACCTTTAGATTATGTTTGAAATAGCATAATAAGTGAGCTCAGTTAAACTACCACATAGTAAAGAAGCAGCCCTTGAAACTTGGTAAGCACAAATCCAAAGCGTGCAATGGCAATAAGTACATATCTATCAATAATCACCCTAAATGTAAATGAACTGAATGCACCAAACAAAAGACACAGAGTTACAGAATGGATAAAAAAGCAAGACCCATCTATATGCTGCCTATAAGAGACACTTCAAACCCAGACATACACAGACTAAAAGTGAAGGGATGGAAAAAGATATTTCATGCAACTAATAGGGAGAAAAAGCAGGAGTTGTAGTACTTCTATCAGACAAAATAGACTTCAAAACAAAGTAACAAGAGACAAAGATGGATATTATACAATGATAAAGATGTCAGTCCAACAAGAGGATATAACCATTATAAATATCTATGCACTCAGCAAAGTAGGAGCACCTAAATATGTGAAACAAATACTAACAATTAAAGGGGAAAATACAATGCAGTGTATTCATTTTAGGAGACTTCAGCATACCACTCACTCCAAAGGACAGATCAACCAGACAGAAAAAAGGTAAGGAGACAGAGTCACTGAACAACACATTAGAACGGATGGACCTAACAGACATCTACAGAACACTCCACCCAAAAGCAACAGGATACACCTTCTTCTCAAGTGCATATGGAACATTTTCCAAAATAGAACACGTACTAGGTTACAAAAAGAGCTTCAGTATATTCAGAAGGATTGAAATTGTACCAACCAATTTCTCCTACCACAAATATATGAAACAAGAAATAGACTGTAGAAAGAAAACAAAAAAGCCCACAAACACATGGAGCCTTAACAACATACTTCTAAATAATTAGTGAATCAATGACCAGATAAAAACAGAGATCAAGCAACATATGGAGACAAATGAAAACAAAATCCCAACACCCCAAATTCTGTGGGATGCAGTGATGGCCATTTTAAGAGGGAAGTATATTGCAATACAGGCTTACGTCAAAAAAGAAGAATAATCCCAAATAAACAGTCTAAAGTTCATAATAAAAGAAGCTAGAAAAAGAAGAACAAATGAGGCCCAAAGTCAGTAGAAGGAGAGACATAATAAAGATCAGAGCAAATATAAATAAAATGAAAAAAAAAATAGAAAAAAATCAATGAAACCATGATCTGTTTTCTCGAGAAAATAAATAAAATAGATAAAATCCTACCCAGACTTACAAAAAGAAAGAGTGTACACATGTAAACCAAATCATAAAAAGGAAAAATCACTACAGACACCACAGAATACAAAGATTATTAGAGAATACTAAGAAAAATTTTGTATGCTAACAAATTGGATAACCTAGAAGAAATGGACAGCATTCTAGAAAAATACAACCTTCCAAGACTGACTCTGGAAGAAATAGAAAATCTAAACAGTCCACTAACTAGAAATGAAATTGTTTTGGTAATCAAAAAACTAAGAACAAAGTACCTGGACCAGATGGCTTCACCACTGAATTTTGTCAAACTTAGAGATGACCTAATACCCATCATACTTAAAGTTTTCCAAAAATTTGAGCAAGAGGGCATACTTCCAAACTCATTTTATGAGGCCAGGATCATTCTAATACCAAAGCCAGGCAAAGACACCATAAAAAAGAAAATTGCAGACCAATATCCCTGATGAACATAGATACAAAAATACTCAACAAAATATTAGCAAGCTGAATTCAAAAATACATCAAAAAAGATCATCCATCATGATCAAGTGGGTTTTATTCCAGGGATACAAGAATGGTAAAATATTTGAAAATCCATCAACATCATATAGCACATTAAAAAAAATAAAAGGACAAAAATCACGTGATCATCTCAATGCTGAAAAGGCATTTGACAAAATTTAACATCCATTCATGATAAAAACTCAACAAAATGGGTATAGAGGGCAGGTAACTCAACATAATAAAAGCCATATACAACAAACCCACAATCAACATCATACTCAACAGTGAAAAGCTAAAAGCTTCTCCTCTAAGTTCAGTAACAAGACAAGGATGCCCACTCTCCCCACTTTTATTAAACATGGTACTGGAGGTCTTAGCCACGTCAATCAAACACAAAGAAATAAAAGGCATCATAGTGGTAAGGAAGAAGTTAAACTGTCACTGTTTGCAGATGACATGATATTGTACATAAAAACCCTAAAGAATCCACCCCAAAACTACTAGAACTAATAACTGAATTCAAAGTTGCAGGATAGAAAATTAGTACACAGAAATCTGTGCTGTTAATATTAATGATGACCAAGCAGAGAGAGGAATCAAGAAAACAATTCCATTCACAATTGCATCAAAAGAATAAAATACATATGAATAAAACTTACCAAGCAGGTGAATGACCTACACCCTGAAAACTACAAGACATTTATGAGAGAAATCAAAGAAGACATCCATAAACGGAAGTACATTCTGTGCTCATGGATATAAAAAATTAATAATGACAAAATGGCCATCCTGCCTAAAGCAATCTACAGGTTCAATGCAATCTTTATCAAAATACCAAGAGCATTCTTCAAGGAACTAAAGTGAATAGTTCTAAATTTCATATGGAACCACAAAAGACCCTGAATAGACAAAGCAATCCTGTGAAGGAAGAATAAAGCTGGAGGGATTATGCTCTTCAACTCAAGCTCTTCTACAAAACCACAGTAATGAAGACAATTTGGTACTTGCACAAGAAGAGACCCATACAGCAATGGAATTGAATAGAGAGCCCAAATATAAACCCAAGCATATGTGGTCAATTAATATAAGATAAAGGATTTGTGCATATACAATGGGGAAATGACAGCCTCTTCAACAATTGGTGTTGGGAAAACTACACAGCTACTTTTCAGAGAAAGAAACAGGATTATTATCTAATTCCATACATAAAAGTAAACTCAAAATGGATCCAAGACCTGAATGTAAGTCATGAAACCATAAAACTCTTAGAAGAAAACCATAAAACTCTTAGGCAATAATCTCTTGAACGTACTTATGGGGGAATTTTTCCTGAACACACCTCCTCGGGCAAGGCAAACAAAAGCAATAATGAACAAATGGGACTACATCAAACTAAAAAGCTTCTGTACAGCAAAGGACACCATCAGTAGAACAAAAGTGCACCCTACATTATGGGAGAATATATTTGCAAATGACATATCTGACAATGGGTTAATATCCAAAATATATAAAGAACTCTCACACCTCAATACCCAAAAGGCAAATAGCCCTTTTAAACAGTGGGCGCAGGATATGAACAGACACTTCTTCAAAGATGAAATTCAGATGGCCAACAGGCAGATGAAAAGATGCTCCACATTGCTAATTATCAGGGAAGTGCAAATTAAAACCACAGTGAGATGTCACTCACAGCAGTTAGGATCATCAACAATCTAAAGGACAGGGAACAACAAGTGCTGCCAAGGATGTGGAGAAAGGGGAACCCTCCTACACTGCTGGTGGGAATGTAAACTAGTTCAAACATTGTGGAAAGCAATATGGAGGTTCCTCAAAAAACTGAAAATAGAAATACCATTTGACCCAGGAATTCCATGACTAAGAATTAACCCTAAGAATGCAGGAGCCCATTTTCTGAAGATATATGCACCCCAATGTTTATCGCAGCACTATTTATAATAGCCAAGAAATGGAAGCAACCTAAGTGTCCATTAGTAGATGAATCAATAAAGAGTGGTACATATACACAATGGAATATTACTCAGCCATAAGAAGAAAACCAATCCTACCATTTGCAACAACATATATGGAGCTAGAGGATAGTATGCTTAGTGAAATAAGCCAGGCGGAGAAAGACAAGTACCAAATGATTTCACTCATTTGTGGAGTATAACAACGTAGCAAAACTGAAGGAACAGAAGAGCAGCACATTCACAGACTCCAAGAAGAGACTAACAGTTATCAAAAGGAATTTGGTTGGGAATGTGGGTGGGAAGAGAGTGAGAAGCGGATTAATGGGCATCATGATTAACACATCATGTAGGAGAGTCCCGGGAAAGGCAGTATAGCACAGAGAAGACAATTAGTGACTCTATAGCATCCTACCATGCTGATGGACAGTGTTGGCAATGAGGTGGGGTGGGGGGGGAGCTTGATAATATTGGTGAATGTAGTAACCACAATGTTGCCCATTGAAACCTTCATAAGATTGTCTATCAATGATACCCTAAAAAAAAATAGTACACTATAGATGAAGGTGTTATATTATTTGAAAGTAGAGTGTTGTGATAAGTTAGTGATGCTTACTGAAAATAGATCAACCACTTAAAATAATAAAGAGATAAAATAATTAAGTCCTGGGGAGACTTCCAGGAAGATGGCGGCATGAGCTGGGCAGCAGAAATCTCTTCGCAACACTATATTTATCTACGAAAAAAACACAGCAAATACATCTATTCCTAAAAGAGAGACCAGAACACACAGGAAAGCGCACAGCATGCAGCTACACCCGAGAGGACTTGGCACCCCAAGAGGCGGGTAAGATACGGAGCCACGAGCTGGCGGGACCCTAGCAGTCCCCCACCCCAGTGCACCGGTGGGAGGAGAGGATTCAGAGCCGGGAGGGAGTGGAAATACACCCCGCGAAGTAGCCAGCCCCGGTGATCTGCGTGGGGAGCACTGACCCACATCGCGCAGTGCAGCGGAGATTGGAGATGCAAACTAGTTCAACCATTGTGGAAAGCAGTATGGAGGTTCCTCAAAAAACTCAAAATAGAAATACCATTTGACCCAGGAATTCCACTCCTAGGAATTTACCCTAAGAATGCAGCAGCCCAATTTGAAAAAGACAGATGCACCCCTATGTTTATTGCAGCACTATTTACAATAGCCAAGAAATGGAAGCAACCTAAGTGTCCATCAGTAGATGAATGGATAAAGAAGATGTGGTACATATACACAATGGAATATTATTCAGCCATAAGAAGAAAACAAATCCTACCATTTGCAACAACATGGATGGAGCTAGAGGGTATTATGCTCAGTGAAATAAGCCAAGCCGAAAAAGACAAGTATCAAATGATTTCACTCATATGTGGAGTATAAGAACAAAGAAAAAAACTGAAGGAACAAAACAGCAGCAGACTCACAGAACCCAAGAACGGACTAATAGTTACCAAAGGGAAAGGGACTGGGGAAAATGGGTGGGAAGGGAGGGATAAGAGGGAAAAAGGGGCATTACGATTAGCAGATGTAATGTTGGGGGGGCACGGGGAGGGCTGTACAATTCAGAGAAGACAAGTAGTGATTCTATAGCATCTCACTACGCTGATGGACAGTGACTGTAATGGGGTTGGTGGGGGGGACCTGATGAAGTGGTTGTTTAATAACCATAATATTGCACATGTAATTGTAGATTAATGATAATAAATTATAGTAATAATAAAAAAGGGGGAAAAATAATAATTAAGTCCTTAGTGAAGATAAAAACAAATACCAAAAAATAATGCCTGGCTCCTGCCCTACTGCCACCTTCCCACTTGGCACCCAGCTGCTATACATTGTCCTCTGCTTCCTCTGCTGGACCCCAGTGGCTGTAGGTGCCAACCCCAAGCTTGGGCTTTGTGCAGCAAAGGTCACCAACCAATCAGGACCTTTGATATTCAGAAAAACTATGTTTAACACCACCGATAGCAAGTTTTCTGTGAATTCACTTTCAGTGTACTTATACAGTGGTATTTAAGTCATCATAC
>JAVSCE010007409.1:0-13381 GCA_032199065.1 Smutsia gigantea | reverse complement strand
TGGTGCATTCAGTCCATTTACATTTAGGGTGATTATTGATAGATATGTACTTATTGCCATTGCTGGCTTTAGATTCGTGGTTACCAAGGGTTCAAGGGTTGCTTCTTTCCTATCTAACAATCTAACTTAACTTTCTTGTTAAGTTATTGTAAACACAGTCTGATGTTTCTTTATTTCTCTCCCTTCTTCTTCCTCCTCCTCCGTTCTTTCTATAATAGATGTTTTATTCTTTGCCTTTAGTTAGTATTTGGATGGTCTGCTTTCTTTGCTATGATTTTTTTCTCTCTGGTGACATCTTTTTAGCCTTAGGTGTGCTTCCATCTAGAGCAGTCCATTTAAGATATCCTGTAGTGGTGGTTTATGAGAGGCAAATTCTCTCAACTTTCGTTTGTCTGGTAATTGTTTAATCCCTCTGTAATATTTAAATGATAATCGTGCTGGATACAATATTCTTGGTTCGAGGCCCTTCTGTTTCATAACGTTAAATATATCATGCCATTCTCTTCTGGCCTATAAGGTTTCTGTTGGGAAGTCTGATGATAGTCTGATGGGTTTTCCTTTTTAGGTGATCTTTTTTCTCTCTCTAGCTGTGTTTAATACCGTGTCTTTATCTTTGATCTTTGCCATCTTAATTATTATGTGTCTTGGTGTTGTCTTCCTTGGGTCCCTCGTGTTGGGAGATCTATGAGCTTCGGTGGACTGTGAGACTACTTCCTTCCCCAGCGAGGGTAAGTTTTCAGCAATTATTTCTTCAAAGACACTTTCTATCCCTTTTTCTCTCTCTTCTTCCTCTGGTACTCCTATAATGCAAATATTGTTCCGTTTGGATTGGTCACACAGTTCTCTTAATATTCTTTCTTTCCTAGAATTCCTTTTATCTCTCTCTACCTCAGCTGCTCTGTACTCCTCTTCTCTGTTTTCTATTCCATTAACAGTCTCTTGCATTTCATCCATTCTGCTGTTAAGCCCGTCGATCGCTTGTCTGATTTCTGCATTGTCTTTCCTCACTTCCCTCACTTCCTCCCTCAGCTCTTGCACATTTCTCTGTATGTCCATCTGCATGGTTATGACTTTTATTCTGAATTCTTTTTCAGGAAGACTGTGCATTTCCATTCCTTCAGACTCCCTCTCTGACGTTGTCTGGTTGATTTTGGTCTGAACCATATTCCTCTATCTTTTCATGGCTATAGAATTGGTCACTGATAGGTGCCACGTATGTCAGCTGGGCTCTTTAAGACTTTAAAAAGAGAAGAAAAAAAAAGAAAAAATGAAGAAAGAAATATAGAAAGAAAAAAGGAAAAAAAGAAAGAAAAGAAAAAACAAAAACAAAACAAAAAACAAAACAAAACAAAAAAAACAAAAATGCCCACCGGACGTAGATTCTGTGGGAATCCCGTAGGTGGCGCTATTGCCCCACTATTCCACAGCTGTGACTGCACTGCTCCGCAGGGCCCTTTATCGCTCTGTCATGGGTGGGAACGAAAAGGAGGCTGTTGATCTCAGTGAGAATTATTAAGTATGGCTACACTTCCTCAGTCGCCAGCTAAGGCGTCTGAAACTCCCCAGGACTCCCAGCCTGCTGGATTGAGTGTGCTGTGGCAATCTGGCTCCTCCGCTGGGCTCCTGTGTCTTTAAGACTGCTGAAGAAAGCACACGCTTTTTTTTTTCCTTCCCGGGAGCTGGCTGCAAGCACCCTGGCGCGTTTCCTGCTCAGATTCGGCCCCTGTGTCTCTCCAATCTCCGCTGCACTGCGCGATGTGGGTCAGCGCTCCCCGCGCAGATCACCGGGGCTGGCTACTTTGCGGGGTGTACTTCCACTCCCTCCCGGCTCTGAATCCTCTCCTCCCGCCGGTGCGCTGGGGTGGGGGAGTGCTCGGGTCCCGCCGGGTCGCGGCTCCATATCTTACCCACCTCTTGGGGTGCCGAGTCCTCTCGGGTGTAGCTGCACGCTGTGCGCTTTCCTGTGTATTCTCGTCTCTCTTTTAGGAATAGATGTATTTGCTGTGTTTTCGTAGATAAATATAGTGTTGGGAGGAGATTTCTGCCCCCCTGCTCACACCGCCATCTTCCCGGAAGTCACGAAGTCTTTTTAAAATCTAACCTTACCTTAAAAAAAATAGGGGAAAATGTATTTAAACAAGAGTTGTGTTGGGATTTTCTTTTCAGGTTTTCGACATTTGTTATACATGTTAAATATTGGTGTTCCAAGCCTGATCTTTTAAGGAATTCCTCATGGAAGCAGGAGACTTTAGGAGGAAATCATGTGTGTTCAAAGCAGCTTTAAATGTTGTGTCTTTTAGAACAACTGGGAACTTTCTGAATCAAAAAAGAAATTTCTATTGATTTGTCATTCCTCTCTGGACCAGTGTCTTATACTATACACAAAAATAAACTCAAAATGGATTAGAGATCTAAATTATAAGACCTGAAACCATAAAGTACCTAGAAAAAAATATTGTCAGTAATTTTTTTCTATATATGTCTCCCTAGGCAAGGGCAACAAAAGCTAAAATAAGTAAGTGGGACTACACCAAACTAAAACACTTTTGCACAGCAAAAGAAACTATCAACATAACAAAAAGGCAACCTACTGAGTGGGAGAATATATCTGCAAATTATATATCTGATAAGGGGCTAATAACTAAAATATATAAAGAATCTATAAAACTCAGCATCTACAAAACAATCCAATTAAAAGATAGGCAGAGGACCTGAGTAGGTATTTTTCCAATTAAGATATACAGATGACCAATAGACACATGAAAAGATGTTCAACATCAGGGAAATGCAAATCTAAACCACAATGAAATCACTTCATATTAGGCAGAATGGTTAATGTAAAAACAAACAAACAAGAAATAACAAGTGTTGGCAAGGATATGGAGGAAAGGGAAATATCATACAGTATTTATGGAAATATAAATTGGTACAGGCACTATATGGAAAGCAGTATGGAGGTTTCTCAAAAAGCTAAAAATGATAATATACAGTCATTCCCATTTCTGGGAATTTACCTGAAGAAAACAAAATCATTCATTTAAAAAAATGATATGCATTTCTATATTTATTGTGCTATTTACAATAGCCAAGATATAGGAGCAACCTCAGTATACATCTATAGATGAATAGGTAAAGAAGAACTGGTATGTATATAAAATGGAATATTACTTACCCATGAAAAAGAATGATCATTTGCATCAACCTGGAGAGACCTACAGGGTATTATATTAAGTGAAATAAGCCAGCAAAGACAGATACCATGATTTAACTTATATGTGGAATCTAAAAGACAACAAACAAAGCAAACAGAAATAGATGCATAAACACAGAAAGACTGGTTGTTTGCCATAGGGAAGGGGGCCTGGGAGAATGGGTAAAATAACTGAAGGGGAGGTAGAAAGGTACAAGCTTCCGATAATTAAATAGTCATGGGGATGGAAGTATAGCATAGGGAACATAGTCAATAATATTGTGATATCTTTGTATATTGACAGATGGTACCAGTACTTATTGTGATGAGCATTTCATAATATATATATAATTATTGAATCACTGTGCCCTACACCTGAGACCAGTATAGTGTATATTGACTGTATTTCAATAACATAAAAAATAAGCCAATGTACTATATGATTTCAACTATATGACATTCTGGAAAAGGCTAAACTATCAAGACAGTAAAATGATTAGTGGTTGCCAGTGAGTGGAGGGAGAAAGGGATGAGTAGGCAGAACAGAGAGGATTATAAGCAGTGCAACTATTCTGTACAATACTTCAGTGGTGGATATATGTCATTATACATTTGCCAAAACAGAAAGCATGTACAACACCAAGAGTGAACACTAATGTAAAGCATGGATTTAAGGTGATAATGATGCATCAGTATAGGTTCATCTCTTGTAGCAAGTGTACCACTGTGGTGCAGGATGTTGGTAATGGGGAAAGTTGTGTGTTTGCGGAGACAAGAGCATATGGGAACTCCCTGTACTTTCAGTGCAATTCTACTGTGAAATTACAACTGCTCTAAAAAATAAAATAAAATTAATTAATTTTAAAAAATGGTCTTACTGCTTTGGAGTTAAAGTAAACCATGCAATGAAGATGGTTAGTTAATTAATATACTTTCACTATAGATGTAGTTTGCTTTACTCAACTGCAATATATGGTGTGTAAAGCATGTATATTTAAGTAGCATCCATGTACAAAGGAAGCACGTGTTTTGTAAGGAAATTTCACTGGACTCTTTAAGATCCCCAGGCTTGGAGGTAGAGCTGGGCTCTAATACCTTCCACTAAGGAGTCTTGTGACCTTAGGACCATCCTAGAACCTCGCTGGCTAAATTCTTCAGAGAAAGGCTTAGGACAACAATATGGCATGCTGTTTACATAAATTGTCTTGTTGGGGTAGCTGGAGTTGGTGACATGGGCATTCCCAATGGGGGTTGAAAGATCTAACGCAGCCGGTGGTCACCCTGGTGCCCTTTCTGTGTTCTGGACCAGTTTCCTTCACAGCTGTTCATTGTGTGTGTCTGAAAGTAGAGGTTCACAAATGAAATGATCTCTATGGCTTCTTTCACCTTTCTATTTCATTTAGTAGGAGTCTATAATAATTTTATTTTAAATATTTATGCAGCATTTTTTATTAGTGCTTCTATTTTCTAAGGACAGTAACCCATGTGTAAGTTTAGAGTGGTAATTGAGAAGACAAGATAATTTTTCACACTGGCCCTCTTCAAGCTTTACAAGGAATGAAATAATATGAATTAGCCTCCTCTAATGATAAAACTGCAACAATTTTCAGGCAAAAGAAAAACAGGTTAGTAGCACCATCTACAGGCTACTGAAGAGGAAAATTTCTGTGTGGCTCTTAAATTCAAACAATTTATGAAAAATGGAGTAAAAAAGCCTCATACCTCCTCTTTTAAACGTGTTATTTTGTAAAATTTACCAATTTAAGTATTTTTGTTCTTTTTCACTGCTCATACATTCATTTCTTAGTATGTCCTCAAGTATTCTGATCCAGGGGAATATTGGTGTGATAAGCTATGTGTTTTTATTAAGATCCCTGTTCTAACCCCATGTTTACAAAATTTTCATCCCTCTCTGTACAGTAATGGTAAAGGTAATGTTCTGACTATGAAATTCATATGGATTCCAGGTTCATTCATAATAGTTCACATTACAAGACCTGAGGTATACAGTCTGCCAGCAAGGGACATTTTACTTTAGCTCCTCTGTATACTCAAAGGATTTACTGCATCATTTATTTCTCTTCATAGAGGAAAAATAAATGCAGACAGACTTGTGTTTGTGTGTATGTGTTTGTGTTTATCTCCTTTTTATTTTGTGTTCTTTTTTTTTAGATGAAGTTGATGTATTACCTGTTTGGTTCAAAATGGTCTGAGTGTTTTCTGTTCCTGTGATTCTATAATAAATCAGAAATAGTTGGGAGCATGAGTTATTATTTTATTATAATAAAATCCTGGCAACTTGGCTTTTAATATGGTAATAGCAGAGGTAGTATTTTCTTTCCCGGATATCCCAATTTCTTTATTGCATTTTTTTGTTTTGTTTTCCCATTAGTAAACTGTGATCATTTTTGGCATCCTAAGATATTTTATTGGATTCTTTGAATTACTGTGTTCTAAAGTATTCATGGTATTAGTAGAGTTTCAATTTTCTGTTAGAAATAGCCTATTCAAATTAATAATTTAGCCTCCTTATAAATTGTTGGTGGAATTAGTGTTTCATTATACTGTGTTTGCCATTGGTAAAGGGTTAGGAGGTCCTGAAATGCACAAAGTATAGACATTTATTAAAGCATTAAAAACTGCAAGAAGCCTTCCCCTCCAAAAGAACCCTCAAATTGACTATAAAGTAAAAGCTTAGGAGAATATTGCCTGAACAATGTTATTTCTTGTAGGAAAAAGGAATAGAAGAGATGCACGTTGAACTGAATAGAAATTCAAAGCATAAAAAACAATGATAAAGCTTTTTAAGGCACCTGTTGAAACATGAGGCAGATTCAGTAAAAACTGGTGCCAGGAGTGATAATGGTTTTTAACCTTTAGGATTTCAGTTGCTGATGTTTTAGGTTGATGGAAAACTTTGTAATGTTTCCATTGGAAAAAACACTCATAATATGCAATGTTTAAAAAAATAATGGTGTGTGAAACACAGGGGTCTTCCTCTGAAAAAAGTAAAGTACTAATTCTAATATAGTAGAGATTTTAAATGGAATGCTGCCTTGTAGTTGTAGCTAATATTTTTCCCTGTTTTTCTCGCACCAGATGGCACTGTTTAGTTCTGTTCCACAGTCTTGTTCTGGAAGTTTCTTTGGGAAAATCTGTTTTAGCCTAGGCTCACTAGTGACACCTCTGTATTATGCATGAAGGCTTTACGAATACTTGTAAAAGACCATTGACTCAGAAATGAAGCTGTTTATTTGAGGTCTTGTGGTTCTTTCTAGTTGCATGTTCACTGTGAGGTGAGCCTGATAAACCAGCTGATAGAAACCTAGATGCCTCTCCTGGAATTCAGCCTGCATTTTGCTTGGAGACAAGTTGCAGCAATGTGATTTTCAGCATTCTCACAGGCTAGTCTAATTATCTGACACATTTTGGAAGTATTTTATATGTAAAAGTGAAGCTACAATTATGTGGACACTCTCATTTAAAAAAATTTTTGTGGAGCATAAAATGCTTCATTGTAGTCTTACTGAACTTTAGATTCTATAAATTAAATTAAGAAAATAAAATTTGAAGAACTTTTCCTGTCTTGTCTTTTTATTCCCAAGACTGGCTTAACAATAGTCAAAGACCTCTGATGTTATTATATATAAGTGAAGCAGATTCATAGCCAGGCCTACCTCTTTGCTGCTATTAAAAATAAAACATCTTTTTTGAAAGGTAAAATTAGCTTTAATAAAAATGCGAGGATCATATAGTAAGGCTTATTTCTCTGTGACGCTTGCTTGCTTCCTTTCCTTTCCTATGCTGTTCTGTGTCCCCTTACCCTTCTTTCAGAAACATTGAAGATAATTATGGTACACCTCTCATAAAGACTGCTTCTCCATTTAGGATTGTCTTGTCTGAAGAACAATGTGTAGGAAAGCAGTAATTAATGTTCTTAGGGTGCTTCATTGAAGCAGCTATCAGAAAAGGTGAAGGACTCCAGTCTTAAGAAGGTAATGCAGTCAGTGACTAAAGTCCGGTTCTTTGTTGGGGTGGGAGTGAAGGAGTGGAAGAGGGGTTGGGGAAAGTTGTCTATTTGTTCACTAACTGTGAATTAATCTGTGTGAGTCAGTTTACCAAACAGAGCCTTGCCTGGTTGCCCTTGGTGGGGGGTTGGGGGATGTCTCCATATACTTCAGCCTGCATTAATCAGTCTAATTTTATTTTAACAGTTCTTTCTCTGTCCGAGAGTGTGTGAGGGGTAATCATTTTGTTCTCAAACAGCCATGTTGTAATAAAAATTAGGTAAGTTCTATCTTATTGTTTCATTTGCAAATTTCAGAGCTCCTTTAAACCCTACCATTTTCTGGACATGTCTGGTTTTGTACTAACTACTCTCCCCCTTGCATTTTATTGCTGCTGGTTGTGAAGTGGATTGGAGTTTGAGAGTGGAGGAGAGCCCTCTGTAGCATGGGGCAGTGAATGCACAAATGAAGTATTTCCTATCTTCAAAACGGGAAGAGTTAATCTGTGGTGTTTTTAGTTGCCTCGACCTGCTGAAGTCCACAAACACACACACACACCACTGACAGGAAAGCACAGCAGCTCCCAACAAAGCTCCTGCTGCTGGAGAGGTGGTGGGAAGGTTCCCTGGTTTCCAGGCATAGGTCTTCTGTGGAAACAAGCATGAGAGAGGCCACTTCTATAAATCAAGTCCTGGATTTTATTAGAGTGTTTATGTAACCTCAGTTTATGTGCTATAATTCTTTGCTGTGTAGCCTAGAGTAATTCCCAAAGAGGATGTTTGTTCTTTTTCCTTGTAAATTTTCTAGCACAAGCTTTTGTTTTGACATTCTCCTTCCCTCCACCCTCAGCCTTTCATTTTGGGGGGTGGTGTGGGATGCGGGGTGTGTCACTAACAGTTGTTTCTTTTTTACTGAGTAAATTGAATAATCCAGCAAAGGTTAGACTCTGTTTTTACTAGATACTATTTCAGCTCTTAAGTGTGTGGGGGGGTGGGGAGAACATCTTTTGCTCAAAATAATTTTTTACCTTTTCAAGATTATAGGGTGGTAGGGTCAACATGCACTTAATTTCCACATCTGTAAAATGGAAATACTGTAGGTACTACCTTACGGGTTCTGTGTATTAAGACAAAAATATAAAGCACACACTGGAATTTGCACAATTATGTAAGTACTATGTAAGTGTTGGCTGTTAACAGTTATGAATATTATCAATCAGCCTGTTGCTAAAGAATGTACAACTTTGATAGATATTCAAGCTTTGACTCTGTTCTCAAGCAGATGGAAGCTGTTGGCTTTCAGAAATCAGTTTGATATATTTTTTTGAAAGCCAGAGGCAGCAATATTTTTAAATGGAAACGTAAATCAACAAAAAGGGCAGCTCACATATAATTAGAACTCTATATAAAATGAAACTTGTGGTAATTGTAGATTAAACCAGTTCCCTTCTAGATATAAATTCAGTGGTACTGTATTTCTTTTTAACATTATTTCCCTGTCACACAGTGTATTGATCATCAGTTTCAAGGCTTTGGGTGTTATCTTTTTATGCTGATAAAGACATGATAACCTCGTAATCCTATATTAAGGAGTAACTGTTCTGTATTGTCTTAGAACCGTTTGAATTTTAGGGCAGTGTGTATATATGCATATAAAAACAAGTTTAATAAGTCATTACAATCTGTTCTTTAAACAGGGCTGAATAACCAGAGAGTTGGTTGGTTTTTATTTTACCGATTAAAACTTGTGGTCTGGTTAAGATCCTAGACAGCACTCTAAAACAAATCTCCTTTGCTGATGGGCAGTTTGTGGGTGATCTGTGATCCTGGTAAATTTGCCATGGTCAGGTTGGTGTTTGTGATGGCATATGTGGATGAAATTCACCCTTGGAAGAATCTTTTTAGGGTAGAGGATGATCCTCAAGATGAACTTTGTCATGAAAAATCTTCCCAAGCCAGGATTGCCACTATATCATATACAAAGCAGTTTGTATTTTAATTGTGCATGTCATGTGCAGTGTACAGCACTTGTTTATACTTGGCTTTTTCAGTCAGTCATTCAAACACATTTATTCAGCACTTAAAACATCCTAGTTAGAATGCTGACCCACAAAGATCTCACAGGCCACACATACTAAGGGATACATAGTTTAGGAGAAGCCTGATGCTACTGAAGACATGCTTGCTTGTTTGTGTATTTTTATTTATGTGTACACTACTGCTTTGCCCTTAAAATACGAGGTGGCTTTAACAGAGATCTGAACCAAGTGTTTTAGTACATTAAGAAATTGCCTTATATAAACTGTTAATATATTAAGAAGCTGAGGAAAACCTCATCAGGAGGCAGAATTTGGCTTTTCTTTTATGTGGTGGGCAAGAGGGAGTCCTCAGAGGCTTTGCAACCAGCCGGTGCTGGATTTGTTATTTGGAGAGATCACTCCCAGCAACAGAATTATAGTATGGACGGTAGACGCCAGAGAGATCATCAAAGGGGCAGTTTGCCATATCTAACCAAGATACGGTGAGATGCTTAAACTAAAGATAAGGTGTTCAGTGAAGGATTGAGAGTTAGGGAGAATTTGAAAACACTTAAGGTAAATTCTCCAGCTTTTTAAGTGTGGAGTTGTGAGAGGAAAGAAGGGAGGAGGAGGAGGAGGATTCACAGTGATGGCCGTGATGGTGACTTGATTTTCCAGAGTACAGTGAGGTTTAAAGATTTGGCAGAAAGCTTAATGGGACACATATGTGAGGGATCATATATGTAACTTCACGGAGCATATAGTAAATAAACTATTAAATGCACAGTCGGGAATATGGGCCTGGTGTACAGGAGAGTGTGTCTGGGCTAGAGGCATATGTTACAGAGCACGTTCTAAAGGTGGTAGGTAAAGCCATGGCAGGTAGATATCTCCCTGGTGAAAGAAAATCCCATGCTTCACTGTGCTTCTGGATGATTTCCAGACACCTAAGTATGCCTTTTAAGGACCCTCAGGTTTCTCTCTTTTACTTTGTAGTCTCCTTTACCAGAGTTCTGGCTCTTCTCTCCCATGCACCATCCATCCATCCCATTTCATCAGGAGGTTAGTGTCTTCCTCACTTCCCATGTGATTCTGTAATTTCATTACATCACACATGCTGTTTCCTGTATGTGCAAGGCTTTGCCTCTTTTTGTTCTCCTAATAAACTCTGTTATCTGTCATTAATACTCAGTCCCTGAACCCCCATAAGCCAGGTAGTACTCCATTCTTGAGCCCATAAGACTTCGTATGTATTTCTTTTCACTGGAATTTATTTCTCACTGTATAATAATTATTGCTTACCTTTCCCTGTTTTCTATAGACTGAGTTCCTAAAAAAACAAATACCTTTACTATATGTATCAAGTCATAGGAGAACACTTGGCAAATAGGTGCTCAGTGAATTTTTCTCATTGAATTAATTCATTTGCATGTGAACCACAGGTGTTATTTTTACTGATTTTGGATGTGTACAAAATGTAATATACTTCTAAAAATGTAATGATTTGCAAAATTTCAATCTGTTAAATGTAAGCAGGAATAAGATGAAATCTAAGGTCTTTATCAAAGCCATTTTTTCTTACTGCCAAATCCAAATATATGTTCCTTGCAGAAAAGATTAATACAGATAAAATAAAATCAGAAAACTTAAAATATCCCAAATCCTACCATGCAGTGACATCTTGGTTTAAATCTTTCAAGTTATTTTAATAATGTATACACAAAATAACAAAAATAGGATCAATCTGGGCATCGTGTTCTTGACAGGTTTTGTAATGTAGTATCCTGTGCATCTTTAAGTATCAGTAAAGAGTCATTTGTTAATGACTAGATAATAAATAGGCTGACATTCCATCATATAATTTATGTAATCAGTTCCTTTTATTGGAATTTTAGGTTCCAGATTTTTCACTGAAATAATCACAATTTTATGAACAATCTAGTAGTCTTGTCATTTTCATCTTTTCTTTTTTTAGGAGGCCTTTTTGGTGAACGAGAATACATATCTTTATTTTTTTTTAAGGTGTACCAATTTACATTACCACTGGATGAATTCTTTTCATCATGTTTTTAGGTTTCAAATTGCTTGAAAGTTAAAAAATATATGAAGGAATTCAACTTCCAGCCAGAGAAATGACAAATTTAGGGCAAGAGAAATCATCAGACTGAAGGTTTTTTGTAAATACATTTTTATATAATTAAAAAATAACTTTTATGAGTAATTGTCAGAATGTTTAAGTATGAGAAATGAGTTTCATCGTCTGAGCAAGAGGTTTTAGGTTATAGGATTGTGGCTTAAGACCATCTTGGGCATATAGAGTGGGTGGTGATATAAAAATAAGCTCTCCTGCTCCAGCTCTGCCTTCAGCTGGCTTTCAAGGGTCCCTTGTGTGGCTGCATCCCAGCTCCAATCCCAAGTTTTGTGAGGATGAAATCTTGAATCTAGGGCTGTGGATGTTAAGTATCAGTGGCTAAATTTGGGGTTTGGGATATCTTCTGTATACTTCTAACTTCTCTTTGCTACTCCAGACCCTTTTTACCTGTACAATCTACATTGAATAACCAATGTAAGTGATTATTCATAAAATAATGGCTCTTCCCTCAACCCCTGATAGTTTCTTTAGTTGAGCATATGTATGTCATGACTTATTTTGAAGAGCTGGCCAGGCCTTTGTGTGAATGCCTGCCCAGAATATTTAACTAGGTAATTTGTTCATTTGTCAAACTGGTTTTCACAGCCTTAATTAATCACAAAGGAAGCAAGAGAGAGTCAAAGGCACCACCATTTGATACTACTGTCCCTAAGGCCTGCACTGACCTCCCAGTGATGAAATGGTGATCTTTTATAGATCTCTCATCTCCTGAGTCAATCTGTTACAGGTTTCTGGACAGGCTCTCTCTTCTCTCTAAGCATCAAAAAGAAACACAGAGAACATCAAGCTATATAAAGCAAATCATGGTCAGAATAAATACCCTGTTTTGCTGGCAAACTTAAAAGTTCACTTGTGGAATCTAATAGCTATAGGCAAGAGATACGTATTGCAACCAAGATTTAAGTGTGGCTTATTATGTTTATGGAGTAGTTTAACACTACTTTTCTTTAAAATGAGTTTTTAATTTAGTAAAAAAGAATTCAGATTTGTTCCCAGAGTCGAAATGACTGAACATCATGGGAGTGGTTAGGGTTTGGGGTTTATGTGGGTGAGATCTCTGTTTACCCACTACAGTCACTGGGTGGATTTAAAAGCTTTCCCAAATGGAATTTACAGAGTGAAATTTAAAACTAGTGTCCTGTGTACTATATATGATTACAAGAAGCAATCAGTTCAGAAAGAAATGGGATAGAGAAGGTACAGGTTAAATGATTAGTATTGTGCACTGCACTGGACACACAGAGAGTGTAACACTCAAGTGCTGTGTCAACACCCAGCTGCTGCTGCAAAGCTCCTTGGTGAAGCCTGATGCTGGAGCATATCCACTACTTCCAGTGGCAGAGTAAAACCCACTCTTAATAGGCAGTTCCAGGGATGGTGACCATAAGGCCAGGGGACAGGTCAGAGGTGACAACTAATATTTCCTAGGTAGTTGGTCTTAATTTTACAGGCTCCATGGCTGTTGCTTTATCTCTTTTACCCTGTATTATCCTCCCTCCAACCCAAAGAGGTACAGATAATATTGCAATTATTTCAGAAATAAGGTGGCTGAAGGTTAGGAAGATTTTTCCAAAGTCATGTGTGTGTGTGTGTGTGTGTGTGTGTGTGTATATATATATATATATATATATATGCAGGGTTACTGAATATAGTTCAGCAAGTTGTTCACTGCAAGAGGGCAGTTGGCTGAGGTAGCAGTTAAGGACTCTGTTTGCCCAGAGAAGGCGCTTCTTTCTCATTTGTACTATGTCCTATACAGGCCTGCTGCAGCCCTACTAATAAAATTGGTTAGTGGCAGCGTTAGAATTTGAATTGAATTCCGTGTAGCTTCAAAAGTCATGTCATTTTTATTATACGATGCTGCCTCTTATAAAATATATAATACATTATTTCTCCTCTAGTCCTTTATTATTCCTCCTTTTATAAAAACTGAATTTATTTTGTAAAATGCATCAGTGACATTTAATGAACTAAGATTGTTTGAAACATGTTGAGGTCAGTTACTTTCAAGAAAA
>JAVSCE010007408.1:0-87967 GCA_032199065.1 Smutsia gigantea | reverse complement strand
AAACTATCAACAGCTTTCTTCAATGAACTGGAACAAATAATTCTAAAATTCATATGGAACCACAAAAGACCCCGAATAGCCAAATCAATCCTGAGAAGGAGGAATAAAACAGGGGGAATTACACTCCCTGACTTCAAGTTCTACTACAAAGCCACAGTAATCAAGACAATTTGGTATTAGCACAAAAACAGACCCACAGACCAGTGGAACAGAATCGAAAATCCAAACATTAACCCAAACATATACAGTCAATTAATATTTGATAAAAGTGCCTTGGATATACAATGGGGAGATGACAGCCTCTTCAGCAGCTGGTGTTGGAAAAACTGGACAGCTACATGTAAGAGAATGAAACTGGACTACTGCCTAGCCCCACACACAAAGGTAAACTCAAGGTGGATCAAAGACTTGAATGTAAGTCATGAAACCATAAAACTCTTAGAAAAAAACATAGGCAAAAATCTCTTGGACATAAACATGAGCGACTTCTTCATGAACATATCTCCCCGGGCAAGGGAAACAAAAGCAAAATGAACAAGTGGGACTATATCAAGCTGAAAAGCTTCTGTACAGCAAAGGACACCATCAGTAGAACAAAGACATCCTACAGTATGGGAGAATATATTCATAAAAAACGTATCTGATAAAGGGTTGACATCCAAAATATATAAAGAACTCATGCACCTTAACAAACAGAAAGCAAATAATCCAATTAAGAAATGGGCAGATGACATGAATAGACACTTCTCTAAAGAAGAAATTCAGATGGCCAACAGGCACATGAAAAGATGCTCCACATCGCTAATCATCAGAGAAATGCAGATTAAAACCACAATGAGATATCACCTCACAGCAGTGAGGATGGCCAACATCCAAAACACAAACAACAACAAATGTTGGCGAGGATGTGGAGAAAAAGGAACCCTCCTACACTGCTGGTGGGACTGCAAATTAGTTCAACCATTGTGGAAAGCAGCATGGAGGTTCCTCAAAAAACTCAAAATAGAAATACCATTTGACCCAGGAATTCCACTCCTAGGAATTTACCCTAAGAATGCAGCAGCCCAATTTGAAAAGGACAGATGCACCCCTATGTTTATTGCAGCACTATTACAATAGCCAAGAAATGGAAGCAACCTAAGTGTCCATCAGTAGATGAATGGATAAAGAAGATGTACATATACACAATGGAATATTATTCAGCCATAAGAAGAAAACAAATCCTACCATTTGCAACAACATGGATGGAGCTAGAGGGTATTATGCTCAGTGAAATAAGCCAAGCCGAAAAAGACGAGTATCAAATGATTTCACTCATATGTGGAGTATAAGAACAAAGAAAAAAAAATACTGAAGGAACAAAACAGCAGCAGACTCACAGAACCCAAGAACGGACTAATAGTTACCAAAGGGAAAGGGACTGGGGAAAATGGGCGGGAAGGGAGGGATAAGAGGGAAAAGGGGGCATTACGATTAGCAGATGTAATGTTGGGGGGGCACGGGGAGGGCAGTGCAACTCAGAGAAGACAAGTAGTGATTCTATAGCATCTCACTACGCTGATGGACAGTGACTGTAATGGGGCTGGTGGGGGGGACCTGATGAAGGGGTAGTTTAATAACCGTAATATTGCACATGTAATTGTAGATTAATGATAATAAAATAAATTATATTTAAAAAAGGGGGGGGACGGGTCCTTATAACCCCCACAGTAAGTCTGAGGCTCAAAGGCCCTACTGGATCCCGGCTGCTGCTGTAAGACCAGGAGGTGAACAGTAGTCCCCAATTCCAGGGAGAGCAGAGCCCGTGATCTTGGTCCCCCTGTCCCACACACCTGCCAATCTCCAATGTCATCCCCCGCTTTCCCGCCCATCTGATGTAGTATCTCAGGTTTCTGTTCTTTGAGCCCACTAAACTCTTTCCTGCTTTAGGCCATTTGAATTTGCTCCTCCTTCTATCTAGAATGGTTTCCCCCAAAACCTTACCCCCAGGGCTCGACCCTGTCCACGCATGGACCTGCTGGACGTGTTCACGCATGGATCCTCACCCACATCCAAACTCCAGGTATTCCGAGCTGGTCCAAGAGTCTTCCTTTGGGTTTAGCCCCTGATCGAGCCCCAACTCCTCCTCTGGGATGGCTGAAGAGTTACTTAACTCTTTTCCTCGTTTGTAAAATGAACACAATAATGCTTACGTTACAGGCTTTCCATGAGACTTACGGGAGATATATTTAATTAAATTCTCTATATGATGTAGCATAGAGCCTGATTCATAGACTATCCCAGTGAATGGCAGCTTGGACAGGAAATGATAAACCTTCCTCCAGAAAGCAGCAACTGTCAGTTCCTCTTCTGAGATAGAAAACAGATTAATATCCAGAGACTTCCCTGCTCTTTCACCATCGACATTTAACTAATCAACAAATCCCACTGTATATGTCCAGAATCCAGTCCCTTCTCTGAATCCCTACTGCCACTGTCCTAATTCATGCCCTCAACGTTTTTGCTGGGATTATAGTAGCAACCTGCTGACCATGATCAGCCTCTCATTCATGCTCCACATGACATTTAAAGTCATCTGTGTAGGTTGGAACCTGGTCGTGTAATGATAGGCTCCTATGAACGGTGTTCTGCTAAGTAAAGCCATCTAGGTTTAGAGTTTAATTTGATGACGTTTTTTCCTTTATGTGATTCATCCATCCAGAATTGATTTTGATGTTTGGTATGAGGTAGGGATTCTGCTTCATTTTTAATTCTACAGGGATAACCAACCTTTCCCCATTCGTCTGCCATGTCAGCCTGGAAAACTCAAATATCTAATTACAGATGGAATGAAATGCACTTTGGGGGCTTAATTCACACACTAAAGTTCAAATAAAGCCTAGACAAAAATGTCACTCAGCCCTTGTGATGCCCTCCTGGAAAAGTGTTTTCAGAAGGAACTGAAATGGGAAGTGGCCCTCTCTCCACCACACCTGCCAACTTGTCTGATGACAGAAACACAGGCTGTCATGTATCTCAAGCACTGATACTAAAATCTGTGTTGCTTCTGGGAATTAGCATATCAAACGCTGGCCTGGAAAATGGAGAGAGCATCCCACCATGTAAATTCAGCTCCTTTACCCCATTACAAAATGCAATCCCTGAATGAACTCGAACAATCCTTGAATAAGAGGTGAAGACAGGGCAATTCCGACTCTGTTTGACTCTAATTAGGAAGGACTATTTTTCAGTTTTGCTCTTGTCAAAGTGTAGTTATCTTTAAATTAATAATTGACAGGTTATTGATTCTAAAACAGCGCCTTGTCGCTCCTTGCTCCCCTTTGCTGACAGCATACAGTGTCTGTCCCATGAGCTTCCTCCCCCACTGAGCACCCCAGCTGTGACCACTGTCTTCCCCAAGAGCCGTTCAGGGGAGAATAATCCCTTCAGACATGTTCAGTTCAGGTAGGGCCAATTTTAGCCGACACACTGAATGGTGTGTTTTCTTTCCGCACAAAGCTGATGAAGAAGACTTAAGTTAAACATCTGGCCATTTATAGTGACATAAACAGAAATGGGGGCCAGAAATCTATGAAAGACTAACAACAGTTTCCAGGTCTGAAGAGTGGCACCTTTTCTTTCCCTCTATTTCTCAGTGATCTGAAAAACTTCCTGTGCCCTCTCCACATATTCTATTGACTGTGTCTGTTTTATGTGATTTTTCCCAATGAATGTGTGAAGACTGCACAAATGGATCTGTTGTGGTAAATTCCTCCACTGGATTGCACCCTGGCTGCGCCATGGATTCAAGGGCAGGGAGGTCATTGTCCTCTGAGAGGTGCTCCAGAGCCTGAAAGGTCGGCTCCTTGTGCTCTGAGCCCTGTCACTCTGTGAGAAGGTGTCCAGAGGACTGGCATATCCATCACAAAGTGGGAAATGGCAGACGATTTCCATCTGCTGGACAAAAGAAAGTGGGAGCTTTAAAAGTCTTAAAGGGGCAAGGGCTTAACAGGTGGACAAAATCGTCCGGGCACACTCAGCCCAGCAGGCTGGGAATTTTAAGAGACTTCAGGCGCCCTAACCCCCTGGGAGGCAATGCAGCTCCAAAGCCCCTTATGGCGATAAGCAACCTGCCATTCATTAACCTCCGCTGGCACTACAAGCAAATCGGCTGACCCACCATTGCTGCGGACCAGCTGGGGAGCAGCCCCGCCCACAGAAACAACACAGACTCTTCTCCCAGCGTGCAGCTAACTGGGTCAGACCCAGAGGCTGCCCCCTGTGCACAGCTGACCAGCACCCCACTCGTCTGAGACCCCTGCCAGTGCCATAGGCTATCCCGAGGACCACCCCACCCATGGCAGCTCAGGGAATTAACCCAGAGACTGCTCCCTGTGTGCAGGTAACCAGCACAGGCAGCAGAGAAGGGCAAGGTGACCAGCAAGCAGGAAGGGACTTTGTTCTCCCAGCTGACACACGCGCCACTCACAGACAATCACTTATATCACCATGATAAGGCAGAAGAACCTGGTCCAGTCCAAAATCACTCAAACGCCAGAGAGAGGGCCTGGTGAGACAGACATAATCAATCTTCCTGAAAAAGAATTAAAAACAAAAGTCATAACCATGCTGATGGAGCTGCAGAGAAATATGCAAGAGCTAAGGGATGAAGTCCAGAGGGAGATAAAAGAAAGGAAACAAACAATGGAAGGACATAAGAGCAGACTGGATGAGATGCAAGAGATGGTTAAGAGAATAGAAATCAGAGAACAGGAATACAGAGAAGCTGAGGCAGAGAGAGATAAAAGGATCTCTAGGAATGAAAGAATATTAAGAGAACTGTGTGACCAATCCAAACATAACAATATTCACATAATAGGGGTACCAGAAGAAGAAGAGAGAGAAAAAGGGATAGAAAGTGTCTTCAAAGAAATAATTGCTGAAAACTTCCCCCAGCTGGGGAAAGAAATAGTCTCTCAGACCATGGAAGCCCAAAGATCTCCCAACACAAGGGACCCAAGGAGGACAACACTAAGGCATGTAGTAATTAAAATGGCAAAGATCAAAGACAAGGAAAGGGTATTAAAGGCAGCCAGAGAGAGAAAAAAGATGACCTACAAAGGAAAACCCATCAGGCTATCATCAGACTTCTCAACAGAAACCTTACAGGCCAGAAGGGAATGGAATGATATATTTAATGCAATGAAACAGAAGGACCTTGAACCAAGAACACTGTATCCAGCAAGATTATCACTTACATTTGAAGGAGGAATTAAACAATTTCGAGGTAAGCAAAAACTGAGGGAATTTACCTCCCACAAACCATCACTACAGGGTATTTTAAAGGGACTGGTCTAGATGGAAGTACTTCTAGGGCTAAATAGATTTCACCAGAGAAAATCACAGCAAAGAAAGCAGACCAACCAAATATTAAATAAAGGCAAAAAATAAAATCAGCTATCCATAAAAGCAGTCAAGGAAAACACAAGAGTACAGAATAAACCAGCTAACATATAAAGAGTGGAGGAGGAAGAATAAGAAAGAGAGATAAAGAATCATCAGATTGTGTTTATAATAACATAATAAGAGAGTTAAGTTAGATGGTTAGATAGTAAAGAAGCTACCCTTGAATCTTCGGTAACCACGAATCCAAAGCCTGCAATGGCAATAAGTACATACCTATCGATAATCAACCTAAATGTAAATGGACTGAATGCACCAATCAAAAGACACAGAGTAATAGAATGGATAAAAAAGCAAGACCCTTCTATATGCTGCTTACAAGAGACTCACTTCAAAAACAAAGACATACACAGACTGAAAGTGAAGGGATGGAAAAAGATATTTCATGCAAACAATAGGGAGAAAAAAAGCAGGTGTTGCAGTACTTGTATCAGACAAAATAGACTTCAAAACAAAGAAAGTAACAAGAGACAAAGAAGGCCATTACATAATGATAAAGGAGTCAGTCCAACAAGAGGATATAACCATTATAAACATATATGCACCCAACACAGGAGCACCGACATATGTGAAACAAATACTAACAGAATTAAAGGAGGAAATAGAATGCAATGCATTCATTATAGGAGACTTCAACACACCACTCACTCCAAAGGTCAGATCAACCAGACAGAAAATAAGTAAGGATGTTGTGCCCAAGTCGCGAGTCCCCGAGAGACCACCAAGGAGCCGATTCCGATGCAAACACAAAAGGGTCATTTATTTCAAGCTCGAGCTTGGACTCACACCTGTCACCGACGCAGCAGTTCCAAAGTGTGAGCTCCCAGCTCAGGTTAGGCAGGGATTTTTATACATTACAAGTTCAGGAAGAGGGGATTCTAATTAAGCACAAGCTGATTGGGGATTTTGGAAGTTAAACAACTGTTATTGGTTAAGTTCGGCTGGCCTGACCATAATGATGTAACCTGTAAGGTATGTTATCTATGGTCAGGTGTGTGGTTGCTAGTCCTCACTGGGGTCCGTTCGTGTAAATGAAGGATGCAAACTTATTCAATTCTAACTGGTGGAGGCATGTTATTTTCAAGGAGCAGGAGCGTTGCTAGGGAAACTGTCTGGGGTGGGGGTCTACAGGCCCCAGTGGCCATTCATCCGTGTTCTTAAGACATGTACATCTCGTACGCCTGGGTCATTGGGCACAGATGGTTGGCCTTGAGATAAGGCCTTCCTGCCTTCCTGTGGTAAGGAGGTTTTTCAAGGTTTCTTCCGACCTGGTCTAGACCTCCTCAGATAAAGATTAGGCACGAAAACAAAGTCAGTCCTGTTCTGTCTTTCACTTAGGTTCACTTAGTCAGATTTGTTAAAATGGCTTCTTGTATGCTAACTCTAAGGTCTTACAAGGACACAGATGCAATGAACAGCACACTAGAACAGAGAGACCTAACAGACATCTACAGAACTCTACACCCAAAAGTTGGAGGATACACATTCTTCTCAAGTGCACATGGAATATTTTCCAGAATAGACCACATACTAGGCCACAAAAAGAGCCTCAGTAAATTTTTAAAAGATTGAAATTCTACCAACCAACTTCTCAGATCAGAAAGGTATAAACCTAGAAATAAATTGTACAAAGAAAATAAAAAGGCTCACAAACACATGGAGGCTTAACAACATGCTCGTAAATAACCAATGGATCAATGACCAAACTAAAACAGGATCAAGCAATATATGGAGACAAATGACAACAACATCACAATGCCCAAACTTCTGTGGGACGCAGTGAAGGCAGTAAGAGGAAAGTATATAACAATCCAGGCCTATTTAAAGAAGGAAGAACAATCCCAAATGAATAGTCTAAAGTCACAATTTTTGAAACCAGAAAAAGAAGAACAAATGAGGCCCAAAGTCCGCAGAAGGAGGGACATAATAAAGATCAGAGAAGAAATAAATAAAATTGAGAAGAATAAAACAGTAGAAAAAAATCAATGAAACCAAGAGTTGCTTCTTTGAGAAAATAGATAAACCCCTAGCCAGACTATTAAGAGAAAAAGAGAATCTACACATATAAACAGAATCAGAAATGAGAAAGGAAAAATCACGACAGCACAGAAATACAAAGAAGTTTTAGAGAGTGCTATGAAAATCTATATGCAAACAAGCTGGATAACCTAGAAGAAATGGACAACTTTCTAGAAAAATACAACCTTCCAAGACTGACCCAGGAAGAAACAGAAAATCTGAACAGACCAATTACCGGGAACGAAACTGTATCAGTAATCAAAAAACTACCCAGGAACAAAACTTCCGGGCCAGATAGTTTCACTGCTGAATTTTATCATTTAGAGATGGCATAATACCCATTCTCTTTAGGTTTTCCAAAAAATAGAAGAGGAGGGAATAGTTCCAAACTCATTCTATGAAGCTAGCATCACTCTAACACCAAAACCAGGCAAAGACACCACAAAAAAAGAAAATTACATGTGGGGAGCCATTGGCCAATTTGGGATTATGTGCCCAGATATCAGCAGTTTGATCTTTGCAGTTAGGGGTTTTTTCTGTGTTCCTGTTTCCCAATACAAACTGTTTTGCCAAGATGGCACTCACCGGATAAGCGTGGGGCGGCGCCTGAGTGTGCTTTCAAAATGAAACAAGGTTGCTACTTGTGTTCTGGGTATCTCTCTATTGGCGGTGTAAGTCTTCCGCAAACGTGATCAGCTCGTGGACACCGTTTACTTGCATTGTGTGCCTCCCTGCGTGGAGAGCTTGTGACTGCTTGACCTTTATGCTGATTGGCCCATGAATGTTATATATACTCTGCTGCTTCCACAAATAAACGAGACTTGATCAGGAATCTGTCTTGTCTCCATTCTTCACGTCTCTTGTTTCCTTCCAAATTCCCACTCCCCCTCTCCAGGTCCACGTTGCTGTCCTGCAGGTCGGGACAATTACAGACACCAATATCCCTGATGAACATACATGCAAAAATACTCAACAAAATATTAGCAAACCAAATTCAAAAGTACATCAAGAGGATCATACACCATGATCAACTGGGATACATCCCAGGGATGCAAGGATGGTACATCATTCAAAAATCCATGAACATCGTCCACCACATCAACAAAAAGAAGGACAAAAACCACATGATCATATCATCCCCATAAATGCTGAAAAAGCACTGGACAAAATTCAACATCCATTCATGATAAAAACTCTCAAGGGAATGGGTACAGAGGACAAGTATCTCAACATAATAAAGTCCGTTTATGACAAACCCACAGCCAACATCATACTTAACAGTGAGAAGCTGAAAGCTTTTCACTTAAGATCAGGAACAAGGCAGGGATGCCCACTCTCCCCACTTTTATTCAACATAGTACTGGAGGTCCTAGCCACGGCAATCAGGCAAGACAAAGACATACAAGGCATCCAGATTGCTAAGGAAGAAGTCAAACTGTCACTATTTGCAGATGACATGATATTGTACATTAAAAATCCTAAAGAATCCACTCCAAAACTAGTAGAACTAATATCTGAATTCAGCAAAGTTGCAGGATACAAATTTAATACACAGAGACCTGTTGCATTCCTACACACTGATGAACTAGCAGAAAGAGAAATCAGGAAAACAATTCCATTCACAATTGTATGAAAAAGAATAAAATACCTAGGAATAAATCTAACCAAGGAAGTGAAAGACCTATACCCTGAAAACTACAAGACACTCTTAAGAGAAATTAAAGAGGACACTAACAAATGGAAATTCATCCCATGCTCTTGGGTAGGAAGAATTAATATTGTGAAAATAGCCATCCTGCCTAAAGCAATGTACAGATTCAATGCAATCTCTATCAATATACCAACAGAATTCTTCAACGAACTAGAACAAATAGTTCTAAAATTCACATGGAACCACAAAAGACACCAAATAGCCAATGCAATCCTGAGAAGGAAGCATAAAGCATGGGGAATCTCACTTCCCAACTTCAAGCTCTACTACAAAGCCACAGTAATTAAGACAATTTGGTACTGGCACAAGAACAGACCCACAGACCAGTGGAAAAGAATAGAGAGTCCAGATGTTAACCCAAACATATATCGTCAATTCATATATGATAAAAGAGCCATGGATATACAATGGGGAAATGACAGCCTCTTCAACAGCTGATGTTGGCAAAACTGGACAGCTACATGCAAGAGAATGAAACTGGATTATTGTTTAACCCCATGCACAAAAGTAAACTCGAAATGGATCAAAGACCTGAATGTAAGTCATGAAACCATAAAACTCTTAGAAGACAACATAGGCAAAACTCTCCTGAATATAAGCATGAGCAATTTCTTCCTGAACACATCTCCTCGAGCAAGGGAAACAAAAGCCAAAATGAACTCATGGGACTACATCAAACTAAAGAGCTTCTGTATGGCAAAGGACACCATCAACAGAACAAAAAGGTATCCTACAGTATGGGAGAATATATTTGTAAATGACATATCCGATAAGGGGTTAACATCCAAAATATACAAAGAGCTCAAGCACCTCAACAAACAAAAAGCAAATAAGCCAGTTAAAAAATTGGCAGAGGAGCTGAACAGACACTTCTCCAAAGAAGAAATTCAGATGGCCAACAGGCACATGAAAAGATGCTCCACATCGCTAATCATCAGAGAAATGCAAATTAAAACCACAATGAGGTATCACCTCACACCAGTTAGGATGCCCAACATCCAAAAGACAAACAACAACAAATGTTGGTGAGGATATGGAGAAAGGGGAACCCTCCTACACTGCTGGTGGGAATGTAAATTAGTACAACCATTGTGGAAAGCAGTATGAAGGTTCCTTAAAAAACAAAAATAGAAATACCATTTGACCCAGGAATTCCACTCCTAGGAATTTACCCTAAGAACGCAGGAGACCAGTTTGAAAAAGACAGATGCACCCCTATGTTTATCGTAGCACTATTTACAATAGCCAAGAAATGGACGCAACCTAAGTGTCCATCAGTAGATGAATGGATAAAGAAGAGGTGGTACATATACACAATGGAATATTTATTCAGCCATAAGAGGCAAACAAATCCTACCATTTGCAACAACATGGATGGAGCTAGAGGGTATTATACTGAGTGAAATAAGCCAGGCGGAGAAAGACAAGTATCAAATGATTTCACTCATCTGTGGAGTATAAGAACAAAGCAAAACTGAAGGAGCAAAACAACAGCAGACTCACAGAACCCAAGAATGGACTAACAGTTACTAATGGGAAAGGGACTGGGGAGGATGGGTGGGATGGGAGGGATAAGGGGGAATAAGGGCCATTACGATTAGCGCACATAATGTAGCAGGGTGGGTGATATGGGGAAGGCAGTATAACACAGAGAAGACAAGTAGTGATTCTATAGCATCTTACTATGCTGATGGACAGTGACTGTAATGGGGTATGTGGTGGGGTCTTGATAATGGGGGGAGTCTAGTAACCATAATGTTGCTCATGTAATTGTACATTAATGATACCAAAATAAATAAATCAACTACAACAAAATATACTTCTATTATAAGTAATGGAAGGGTGGGTGTACTCCAAAGGAGACAGCTCGGAAAGCAGTACTTGGTTATGTACAGTTCAGTTCCTGACACTGGGCCTCCAAGGCCAGCATCAAGCAGGCATGGAAGTGACCCAGCCAGTAAACGTCCTGCGACACTGTTGGGGCCCACACAGGTCACCACCTGTGTTTCCGAAAGTATTTAACTCCCCATCTCCCTTTTTCGTTCCTGCTGAGAGCCAATGTTCTGTCTTCCAGGATTACAAAATCCTGACAAAGTATTCAAAAGAGAGAAAAGAAAATTAAATGGGCATTCAATATAATTCACCGATCAGTTTTTCAGCCTGCACAAATAAATTAAACTCATTGTGTTGGTAGCTAGGAACATGAAGATGAAAAAGGTCTCTGAGATTTCCTAAGAAAAGTTAACTATGGCAGGCAGAATATGGCTCTTAAAGATGCCCAAATTCTAATCCCTAGGACTGTTGACTATGTGACCTTCCATGGCTAAAGGGACTTTGCAGATGTGACTAAATTAAAGATCTTGAGATGGGGAGATTATCTTGGATTACTGGGGGTAGGTCAATGCAGTCACAGGAATCCTTGTAAGTGAAAGAAGGTGATCCAGTGTCAGAGTGAGGGATAGATGTCAAATTCTACACTGCTGGTTTTGAATATGGAGAAGAAAGCCACAAGCCAAGGAATGCAGGCTCCTTTAGAAGCTGGAAAAGGCAAGAAACATATTCTCCCCTGGGGCCTCCAGAAGGAATGTGTATGGCACCTTGATTTTAGCCCAGTGAGACCCATCTCAGACTCTGACCTCCAGAACTGTACATGGTGTTGCCTTATCAGTAGTTCACTCCTTTTTGTGGCTGAATAATATTCCACGGTGTGGCTATATTTCCATTGTCCACTCACCTGTTAATGGACATTTGTTTTTTTCCCAGGTTTTGGTTATTAACAAATAAATCTAATGTGGACATTTTTATGCAAGTTTTTGTGTGGACATATGCTTTCTTTTGAATAAATACCTACAAGCAGAATGGTCCAATCATGTGGTAGGTATATGTGCAACTTTTTAAGGTTTTCCTAATGATTTTTTAAAATGTAATCTATTCTTTACATTTAGCAATATGTTGTGAGAATCTTTCTATGTCAGCAGCTAATATACCTCCTCATTTGAGTATTGCTAGGAACAGCTTTGTAAATACATACTTGCATACTTTCTGAAGATCTCCTTGGCATGTATTCCCTGAAGTGGAATCGCCACATCAAAGATCTACTTTTTAAAGACTTTTGAGCCATATTCCCAAATTTTGGCATGAAGATAGAAGAGCCCTCTAGCCTGGTATTGGTGCCATCTGCCCCCGGGCCTTGGATGAGGGTGGACATTCAGGCATCTACTTGCAAGGGCTTTGAGGGAGAAGAAAACCCAATTGTTAGCCGCAGTTGGTTAAGGTAGGAAGAGAAAGGCTGTGAAAGGGAAGCTGAGATCACAAACGATCTGGGAGAGATTTTAAGGGCACTTAGCCAAACTATAGTGCCATGGTTGGTTTTGTTGTTACAGGCTGTTTGCACTCTTAATCAAGTGTGTTTGGGTAGGTTGGGGAGAGGGTCTCTGTTCTTAAAGGCTATATTTAAAGGATGATTTTCTTACATAGAGTTGAAGTCTACTTTCCTATATCTTCCATTAACTGGATCCGTTTGTGCTCCCTGGGGCCCCTTTGTAAGCAAAAGCCCATCACCATCACCTCATATCATAGCTAACTCCTTCTTAACTAGCACCTTTAATACCACACAAGCCCTGGAGGTGAGCATATTATTACCCCAATCTGCCAAAGAGGAAACTAATAAGCAGACGGAAGTAACTTGGCCAAGGTCTCACGGCTGGCCAGACGCAGGACATGATTCCTATCCCAAAAGTCTGCTCAGAGCCTTGTGGCTCTAGCCCATATCCCAGGCCCCCTCTCAAAATGTTAGCAAATAGTACCTCTGTCATTCCATCTTTCCCACAGCTAATTGTTGCCTCAATTATTCCTTAAACCAGGAGGTGGTTTCCAAACAATTCGGTTTGTCAAAAGTTACTCCTTAAATCTCACACTTTATGTGATGTTATGAGTCAGGAGCATGACACTTTAACCTCCTTTGTCTTAGACGTGTGTCTTGGGTGATGTGGCCAGAGGACTTGCAGCAGCTGCATCCTCACTCTGGCTCCTGCTGACAATGGAAACCTTGGAGCAGAGGTAGCATTGAGGATGGAGGAAGGATGAAGATGTTAGGCAGGAAAATAGATATGAGCAGGTTGTAAGGAGAATAAGGCCAGGAAAAGCCCACTAAAAAAGACCCAGAGTTAATCAGTTAAAGCTCAAAAAGCCAGGAGTAACTAAGCCTGGAGTGTTTGAATATTCCCTAGATAAGGGAGGGTCCCTCAGCATAGCCCAAGTCTTAATTGTGTTAATCATGCAGGCCCAACTTATTTTTTAACTTTACCTATATGCTGTTTTTTTCTCCTTTGGCCCTAATCAAGTAGTTTGCAACCTAGGCAACTAATTTAGCATGCAGGCCCAGCCATAAACAACATAGTAAAAAGCAGGAAGTTAAGAAGTAAGATTCTTAACTTATGCTTTAGCAAACAGACAATAACTCAGCCCACTTTGGTGGCTGGTAAGGCGGTCTTGTTTGATATGCTCCCAGGCCAAGATGCTGGTTATCCCAGGGAGAAATCAGAGCAGGAAGTTCCTTGTGTTAAGTTAATTTAAATATTAGGAGACCACTTAATAAATCTGCACCCCCAGCCCTTAGTCACATTCCTGAAGAATCCTTAAAAGGGGGAACCCCCAACCTTTCGGGGCACTCTTCTCTCTGAGGTCACCTGTACTTTCTAAGTGCATAACCTTTTAACTTTATACTCTCTCTTTTTAACCTTTCGGGGTCCTCCTCTCTCTCTGAGGCTGCCTGCACTTTTTCTCTAAGTAACTTTAAATAAAACTTTTACTCTGCTTCACTGCTGTGTCTCTGCCCTTCAGTTCTTTGTTGCGGCAGGGACAAGGACCAAGGAAAATACACAATGCTCCCCCAACAGAGAAGGGTACAGACACTTTTTGGGAAAAGCTGCCCTGGCTCTGTTATTGAATGAACACTGGCTATAGAGGAAAGCAGTGACTCACAGATGACACATCTAAGGTTGAGGCTGGTCCTGATGGGCTGGGTGGGGTGAGGGGCACAGAGGCAGAGCCAGCCTAAGGGATTAGGACAAGAAAGCGGAATCTGCTAAGTGCTTTTTTGGACTTGTTGCATTTCAGGGGAAGGTGCCATCTACGTGAAAATGAATTGTCTGGAAACACAGAGTAGGCATAAAAGGGATTAGAGAGACAGAGGTAGGTCATAAATACAGATGTTAAACTCTAGTGTGGCCCAACAAAGAAATGAATGCATTCAGGATTTGGGGTTGTTTGGGTCTCTTCACTGAATGGAGAGAAGTAAGTGTTTAACATCTGAATTCCTTTAATGTGCACATTTCCTCATATGATGCCCTAAAATCTTAGTTGACTCAGAGGCTAGAGCCAGCGTAAGAATTCTTAGCGTTTTCTACAAACGCATTTGAGGCCTTAGAAAGAGGCCCCTGCTGCTCCTGGGGCTGGTTGTTTTTGCCTTTGAGCTGAACTGAAAGTCAATCCCATACAATATCAACCTAAGTGATTTCATTTTTAAAAAATGATCACTGATGAGTATACCAAGTTCATTTTTATTCTAAGATATTTTAATAACACATCTATTGCCACAGACAAAGATTTAAACCTGCTGTTATGTGATCCCACTCATTACTAGAAAGAATTTCATCTTTCCTCTTCCTTAATCTCTGTGTTCGTTTCCAGATCATAAATATGTGCCCAAGCCCAAATGTAATGTAGGGGTTCCTCTGGGTATGACACCCTGCCATGTGATGCCCTATGCTATGGAGACAGACACACGAAGGGGTGTTGCCTGCATGAAGGGCCATGGCAGGATGCCCCCAAAGGAAAAGGCCACTCCAGCAACCTACTTCCATAATAGGACCTCTTAAGAACTGGAGAAAGACCAGCCTGCTGATCATTGTGTGAAATTTCCACAGTCCCTCTGACAAAATCCTACCACATTCTGCTTGGCAGTCAAGAACGGGGACAACGTAGAAAGAAATACAGCCTGACAGCCTGCCAAAATGGCCAAACTTGAACTTTCTTTTGCAAATTTTTTTCCTGACAGTGAAAAAAAAGAGTTATGGAAGAATTGTTGTAAAATGTACTGGCTGTATTGACTCAAGAACCAAAGTCCAAAGCGACAGGTGTGGGACAAGAAAAATTATGCTCTAGGGTTAATGCCAAGGTCTTGAAGCTTTAATTCATTATTTGACAACTGCAGTACCTCCTCCATGAACCATCAGTTAGTTCCTCCTCCACCTGGCGGGACCTCCTCCCTTAAGCTCATCAGCAAGCCTTGTCTCTTGGTGAAACCGTGTAACTACAACGGCTACCAATGTCTCTGGATCTTTAAGTAAGCACATTCAACTGCTTTTCTTTCTTGGAAGGTAGAACATTCAACAGCTGCTTCAGCACCATGCTCATGGGTGGGGCCAGGCCATGATTGCCACAAGCTGGTTTCTTTTTTTTTTTTTTTTGACCGTTTTTTTTAATTAAGGTATTATTGAAATACACTCTTATGAAGGTTTCACAAGAAAAACAATGTGGTTACTACATTCACCCATATTAAAGAGTGTCCCCCATACCCCATTGCAGTCACTGTCCATCAGTGTAGTAAGATGCCACAGAGTCACCTATTTGTCTTCTCTGTGCTACACTGTCTTCCCTGTGACCTCCCCCACACCATGTATACTAATCATAATACCCTTAATTCCCCTTCTCCCTCCCTCCTCACCCACCCTCTGCCAACCCACGCCTTTGGTAACTGCTAGTCCCCTCTTAGAGTCTGTGAGTCTGCTGCTGTTTTGTTCATTCAGTTTTGCTTCATTGTTATACTCCACAAATGAGGGAAATCATTTGGTATTTGTCTTTCTCTCCGTGATTTATTTCACGGAGCATAATACCCTCTAGCCCCATCCATGTTGCTGCAAATGGTAGGATTTGATTCTTATGGCTGAATAGTATTCCATTGTGTATATGTACCACATCTTCTTTATCCATTCATCTACTGATGGACACTTAGGTTGCTTCCATTTCTTGGCTATTGTAAATAGCGCTGCAGTAAACATAGGGGTGCATATGTCTTTTTGAATCTGAGAACTTGTTTTCTTTGGGTAAATTCCTAGGAGTGGAATTCCTGGGTCGAATGGTATTTCTATTTTTAGTTTTTTGAAGAACCTCTATATCGATTTCCACAGTGGTTGAACTAGCTTACATTCCTACCAGCAGTGTAGGAGGGTTCTCCTTTCTCTGCATCCTTGCCAGCATTTAGAACTTTGGACCTGTTTTCTTTTTCATTAAGGTATTATTGATATACACTCTTATGAAGGTTTCACATGAAAAAACAATATGGTTACTACATTTACGCATATTATCAAGTCCCCACCCATACCCCAATGCAGTCACTGTCCTTCAGTGTAGTAAGATGCCACAGATTCACTATTTGCCTTACTGTTTACCCCATGATCCCCCACACCATGTGTACTAAACATAATATCCCTCAATCCCCTTCTCCCTCCCTCCCCACCTGCCCTCCCACACCCCTCCCCTTTGTTAACCACTAGTTCCTTCTTGGAGTCTCTGAGTCTGCTGCTATTTTGTTCCTTCAGTTTTGCTTCGTTGTTATACTCCACAATAGTTGAACTAGCTTACATTCCCACCAGCAATGTAGGAGGGTTCCCCTTTCTCCGCATCCTCGCCCACATTTGTTATTAGTCTTTGATGCTGGCCATCCTTACTGATGTGAGGTGATATCTCATTGTGGTTTTAATTTGCATTTCCCTGATGATTAGCAATGTGGAGTATCTTTTCATGTGCCTGTTGGCCATCTGAATTTCTTCTTTGGAGAACTGTCTCTTCATATCCTCTGCCCATTTTTTAATTTGGTTATTTTTTTTTTGGGTGTTGAGGCGTGTAAGTTCTTTATATATTTTGGATGTTAACCCCTTGTCAGATATGTCATTTACAAATATATTCTCCCATAGTGTAGGATGCCTTTTTGTTCTGTTTATGGTGTCTTTTGCTGTACAGAAACTTTTGTTTTATGTAGTCCCATGAGTTCATTTTTGCTTTTGTTTCCTTTGCTCAAGGAGATGTGTTTGGGAAGAAGTTCAATAAAACTTTCTCAGTAATCAGTAATAGAAAAGTACAGAAAATCAGCAAAATATACAAGACCTGAATACGATAAATCAATTTGACTTATTAAAAATTATAAAACATTCCATCCAAAAACAACAGGATACACATTCTTTTGAAATGCACATGGGATATTCATCGAAATAGACCATAATTATTTTCAAATGATATATCAAACAAGGGGTCGATAGCAAAAATATATGAAGAACTCATACAACTCAACACCAAAAATCAAATAATCTGATTAAATAATGGCAGAGGGCCTGAATAGACATTTTTCCAAAAAAGACACACATACAGAGGGCCAACAGATACATGAAAAGATGTTCAACATCACCAATTATCAGGGAAATGCAAATCAAAACCACAGTGAGATATCACCTCACAGCAATCAGAATAGCTAATAATAAAAAAGACAAGACATCAAGTATTGGTGAGGATGTAGAGAAAAGAGAACCCTGGTGCATTACTGGTCAGAATGTAAAATGGTGGAACCACTATGGAAAATAGTATGGAGGCTCCTCAAAAAAATTAAAAATGGAAATACCATATGACACATTAATTCTATTTTTGGTTATTTACCCAAGAAAACAAAAACACTAATTCAAAAAGTATGCACCCCTATGTTTACTGCAGCATTTTTTATTACAGCCAAGATATAGAATCAACCTAAATGTCCAATAGACTAATGGACAAAGAAGATGCGGCATATACATATACAATGGAATATTGCTCAGCTATAAAAAAAATGAAATCTTGCCATTTGCACCAACATGGATGGGCCTAGGAGGTATTACATTGAGAGAAATGAATCAGAGAAAGACAAATCATACGATTTCATTAATATGTGGAATCTAAAAAATTAAACAAATGAACAAAAATAGAATTCAATTCATAAATACAGAGAAAAAATTGGCCGTTCCCCAGGTGAGGGGGTGGGGGATGGGTGAAATAGGTGAAGAGTATAAAGAGGTACAAACTTCCAATTATAAAATAAGTTACAAGAATGGAAAAGTACAGTATAGAGGATTTGGTCAATAATACTGTAATAACTTCATATGGTGACAGTGACTACACCTATTGTACTGAGCATTTTGTAGTGTATATAACTGTTGAATCACTTTGTTGTACACCTGAAACTAATATAATATTGTATAACAACTATATTTCAATAAAAAGTAATTTAAAAATAGACCACATCTTGGGTCATAAAACAAATATCAATAAGCTTAAAATAATTAAATTATTCAAAATATGCCTTCTGAATACAAATTAAACAAGTAATTACAGGAAGATATCTGGACAACAATAAAATATCTTGAAATAATAAAGCAAACTTCTAAATAACCTATGAGTCAAAAAAGAAATCACAAGAAAAATCAGAAAATATTTTGAACTGAATGAAAAATATATAAAATATCAAAGTTTGTGGATTCCAGTTACAATAGGGCTTAGGAAGAATCTTTAAGATAGTTCCTAGAATTTGGCCAGGTCACAGGATATGAGGTAGTACACAAAAATCAAGTATATTTTTATATACTTGCAGTGAACTGTTAGAAACAGAAATGACACAGACAGGGTCATTCTATCGGCCCAATAAACAAAATCGTAGTCCCAAATGAAAAAAATTTTAGATCAACACAAAATCTAGATGCTGGTATTTATAGTGGTGTTACTCATAAGCTAGAGGCGGCCCTTTGAACGGTGCATGCATAACCACATTGTGGCGCGCTGTTAGATGGACTATGACAAAGTCAAACAAAGAACTGAAATATTGATTCAGATGAATCGCAAATGCAATTAGTAAATGGAAGAAGCCAGACTTAAAAGGTTATGTCCTATATGATGATTCCATTTATATGGAATTCATGCAAAGGCAAAACTTTAGGGACAGAGGGGAGGTTGTCAGGGATGTGGGTGGGTGGAGGGAGCACCGACCACAGAGGGTCAGCAGGAGGGAATTTGGGGGGATGGATGGAACTCTCTTGTATCTTGATAGAGATAGTGGTTACACGATTGTCGACTTACCAAAACTCATAGAACTGTTTAGCAAGAAGTGTACATTTCATGGCATGATAATTTAAGATTAGATAAGTGAAAACAATTTTAAATTAAAGAAGTCCAGATTCTTCATCTGAGTTCAGTCTGAGCTACCAGACCAGTTCAAAAGATGGTGACACTGCAAAGCAGAATTCTAAATCAACAGGGCCATGAGAGAAAATTCATTTTTGTTTGTTTTATTCTGATAAAATAAAGAAGGGAGATAAGTGTGTGCTATCACATTAAGATAAAAGCATAACGACAACTGTGAATAGATTTTTTTACGTGAGAGGAAATTGCTCTTTAGAAGAAAAATATTGATGAGCACAATAAGGCGATATCAGACTTCCTTGTATTATTACATTCATAATCAATTTTTTTTCCAGGAAGCTCCCATTTTTATATTCTTTCCTATCTTTCTTTCATCCAGGTGGGCTACTGAAATCCCTATATTCCTTCCCTGTGCTTGCAATAAAAACATAAACAGCAAAATGTCGGTCCAGTGCAGAAATAAGATCTCCATATTGTCAGATAACTCCATCTTCAGTAGGCCATGACAATTACATCAAAGCACAGTTGTTTTTTTGGGGGGAATGCCATGCTATTATTAGATGATCATTTTGTTTCACAAACTGTAGATTAGATCAATGCATTTGTTCAGGGGAATGTTGTTTATCTGAGAGCTTAATTAGCCTGCAGCTGTGCCCAATTCTGTGTGAAGACATAAGTCCATGGAATGACTTATGAACATTAAGAACAAATGCTTCTCAGCACTCTGTAAATAGAAATGTTCTGCATTATATACTTTTAAATTACATTATAATAACGCCTTTTACCAAAGAGAAAAACCATGTAATTTTCTTCAGCAATTTTTTAATTTTGGTATTATTAAGGCACAATTACATGAGCAACATTATGGTTACTAGACTACCACCATTATCAAGTACCCACCACATACCCCATTACAGTCACTGTCCATCAGCATAGTAAGATGCTATAGAATCACTACTTGTCTTCCCTGTGTTATACAGCCTTCCCTGCATCACCGCCCCCCACTACATTATGTGTGCTACTCGTAATACCCCCTTTTCCCCCTTATCTCTCACTTCCCACCCATCTTCCCCAGTCCCTGTCCCTTTGGTAACTGTAGGTCCATTCTTGGGTTCTGTGAGTCTGCTGCTGTTCTGTTCCTTCAGTTTTTTCTTTGTTCTTATACTCCACAGATGAGTGAAATCATTTGATACTTGTCTTTCTCCACCTGGCTTATTTCACTGAGCATAATACCCTCTAGCTCCATCCATGTTGTTGCAAATGGTAGGATTTGTTTTCTTATGGCTGTATAATATTCCATTGTGTATATGTACCACATCTTCTTTATCCATTCATCTACTGATGGACACTTAGGTTGCTTCCATTTCTTGGCTATTGTAAATAGTGCTGCATTAAACATAGGGGTGCATCTGTATTTTTCAAACTGGGATGCTGCATTCTTAGGGTAAATTCCTAGGAGTGGAATTCCTGGGTCAAATGGTATTTCTATTTTTAGCTTTTAAAGGAACCTTCATACTGCTTTCCACAATGGTTGAACTAATTTACATTCCCATCAGCAGTGTAGGAGGGTTCCCTTTTCTCCACATCCTTGCCAACATTTGTTGTTGTTTACCTGTGGATGGTGGCCATCCTAACTGATGTGAGGTGATATCTCATTGTGGTTTTAATTTGCTTTTCTCTGATGATTAGTGATGTGGAGCATCTTTTCATGTGCCTGTTGGCCATCTGAATTTCTTCTTTGGAGAAGTGTCTATTCATCTCCTCTGCCCATTTTTTAATGGGTTTATTTGCTTTTTGTTTGTTGATATGCGTGAACTCTATATAATTTGGATGTCAACCCCTTATCGGATATGTCATTTATGAATATATTCTCCCATACTGTAGGATGTCTTTTTGTTCTACTGATGGTGGCCTTTGCTGTACAGAAGCTTTTTAGTTTGATATAGTCCCACTTGTTCATTTTTGCTTTTGTTTCCCTTGGCTGGGGAGATATGTTCATGAAGAAGTTGCTCATGTTTATGTCCAAGAGATTTTTGTCAATGTTTTTTTCTAAGAGTTTTATGGTTTCATGACTTACATTCAGGTCTTTGATCCATTTTGAGTTTGCTTTTGTGTATGGGGTTAGACAGTAATCCAGTTTCATTCTCTTACATGTAGCTGTCCAGTTTTGCCAACACCAGCTGTTGAAGAGGCTGTCATTTCCCCATTGTATATCCATGGCTCCTTTATCGTATATTAATTGACCATATATGCTTGGGTTTATATCTGGGCTCTCTAGTCTGTTCCACTGGTCTATGGGTCTGTTCTTGTGCCAATACCAAACAGTCTTGATTACGGTGGCTTTGTAGGGGAGCTTGAAGTAAGGGAGCATAATTCCCCCTGCTTTATTCTTCCTTCTCAGGATTGCGTTGGCTATTTGGGGTCTCTTGTGGTTCCATATGAATTTTAGAACTATTTGCTCTAGTTCATTGAAGAATGCTGTTGGTATTTTGACATGGAGTGCATTGAATCTGTAGATTGCTTTAGACAGGATGGCCATTTTGACAATATTAATTCTTCCTATCTATAAGCACGAGATGTGTTTCCATTTATTGGTATCTTCTTTAATTTCTCTTATGAGTATCTTGAGTTTTCAGAGTATAGGTCTTTCACTTCCTTGGTTAATTTTATTCCTAGGTATTTTATTCTTTCTGATGCAATTGTGAATGGAATTGTTTTCCTGATTTCTCTTTCTGCTAGCTCATCGTTAGTGCATAGGAATGCAACAGATTTCTCTGTATTCATTTTGTACCCGAAACTTTACTGATTCAGATATTAGATCTAGTAGTTTTGGAATGGATTCCTTGGGGTTTTTTATGTAGAATATCATGTCATCTGCAAACAGGGGCAGTTTGACTTCATCCTTTCCAATCTTGATGCCTTTGATTTCTTTGTGTTATCTTATTGCCGTGGCTAGGATCTCTAGAACTATGTTGAAAAGAAGTGGGGGGAGTGGGCATCCTTGTCTTCTTCCTGATCTTAAAGAAAAGCTTTCAGCTTCTCGCTGTTAAGTATAATGTTGGCTGTGGGTTTGTCATAAATGGACTTTATTATGTTGAGGTACTTGCCCTCTATACACATTTTGTTGAGAGTTTTTATCATGAATGGATGTCGAATGCTTTTTCAGCATCTATGGAGATGATCATATGGTTTTTGTCCTTTCTTTTGTTGATGTAGTGGATGATGTTGATAGATTTTTGCATGTTGTGCCATCCTTGCATCCCTGGGATGAATCCCACTGATCATGATGGATGATCTTTTTGCTGGATTTTTTTATTTGGTTTACTAATATTTTGTTGAGTATTTTTGCATATATGTTCATCAGGGATATTGGTCTGTAATTTTCTTTTTTTGTGGTGTCTTTGCCTGGTTTTGGTATTAGAGTGATGTTGGCCTTGTAGAATGATTTTGGGAGTATTCCCTCCTCTTCTACTTTTTGGAAAACTTTAAGGAGGATGGGTCTTCACTAAATGTGTCATAAAATCAGCAGTGAAACCATCTGGCCTAGGGGTTTGTTCTTAGGTAGTTTTTTGATTACCAGTTCAATTCTTTGCTGGTAATTGGTCTATTCAGATTTTCTGTTTCTTCCTGGGTTTGCTTTGGAAGGTTGTATATTTCTAGAAAGTTGTCCATTTCTTCTCGGTTATCCAGTTTGTTACCATATAATTTTTCATAGTATTCTCTCATAATTCTTTGTATTTCTGTGGTGTCCGTAGTGATTTTTCCTTTCTCATGTCTGATTCTGTTTATGTGTGTATTCTCTCTTTTTTTCTTGATAAGTCTAGCTAGGGGTTTATCTATTTTGTTTATTTTCTCAAAGAAGCAGCTCCTGCTTTCATTGATTCTTTCTATTGTTTTATGCTTCTCAATTTTATTTATTTATGCTTTAATCTTTATTATGTCCCTCCTTCTACTGACTTTGGGCCTCATTTCTTCTTCCTTTTCTAGTGTCATTAATTGTGAGTTTAGACTGTTCATTTGGGATTGTTCTTCTTTCTTGAGGTAGGCCTGTATTGCAATATATTTCCCTCTTAGCATGGCCTTCTCTGCTACCCACAGATTTTGCAGTGTTGAATTATTGTTGTCATTTGTCTCCATTTATTGCTTGATCTCTGTTTTTATTTGGTCATTGATCCATTGATTATTTAGGAGCATGTTATTAAGCCTCCATGTGTTTTTGGGCTTTTTCATTTTCTTTGAGTAATTTATTTCTAGTTACATACCTTTGTGATCTGAGAAGCTGGTTGGTACACTTTCAATTTTTTTGAATTTACTGAGGTTTCTTTTTGTGGCCTAGTATATGATCTATTCTTGAAAATGCTCAATGTGCACTTGAGAAGAATGTGTATCCTGTTGCTTTCAGATGGAGTGTTCTGTAGATGTCCGTTAGGTCCATCTGTTCTAATACGTTGTTCAGTGCCTCTGTCTCTTTATCTATTTTCTGTCTGGTTGATCGGTCCTTTGGAGTGAGTGGTGTGTTGAAGTCTGCCAAAATAAATGCATTGCATTATATTTCCCCCTTTAATTCTGTTAGTATTTGTTTCACATATGTAGGTGATCCTGTGTTGGGGGCATAGATATTTATAATGGTTATATCCTCTTGTTGGACTGACCCTTTGATCATTATGTAATGTCCTTCTTTGTCTCTTGTGACTTTCTTTGTTTTGAAGTCCATTTTGTCTGATACAAGTACTGCAACTCCTGCATTTTTCTCCCTATTAGTTGCATGAAATATCTTTTTCCATCCCTTTACTTTCAGTCTGTGTATGTCTTTGAGTTTGAACTGAGTCTCTTGTAGGCAACATATAGATGGGTCATTTTTTTTTATGCATTCAGTAACTCTATGTCTTTTGATTGATGCATTCAGACCATTTACATTTAGGGTTATTATCGATAGGTATGTACTTATTGCCATTGCAGGCTTTAGATTCGTGGTTATCAAAGGTTCAAGGGTAATTCCCTTACTATCTAACAGTCTAATTTAACTTACTTCATATGCTACTATAAACACAACCTAAAGGTTCTTTTTTTTCCTCCTTTTTCTTCCTCCTCCATTCTTTGTATGTTATGAATCATATTCTGTACTCTTTGTCTTCCCCTGGGTGACATCTATTTAGCCTTAGGAATACTTCCATCTGTAGGAGTCCCTCCAAAATGTACTGTAGAGGTGGTTGTGGGAGGTAAATTCTCTCAGCTTTTGCTTATCCGAAAATTGTTTAATCCCTCCTTCAAATTTAAATGATAACCTTGCTGGGTAGAGTATTCTTGGTTCAAGGCCCTTCTGCTTCATTGCATTAAACATATCATGCCATTCCTTTCTGGCCTGTAAGATTTCTGTTGAGTAATCTGATGATACCCTGATGGGTTTTCCTTTGTATGTGATGTTTTTTCTCCCTCTAGCTGCTTTTAAAAGTCTATCTTTATCCTTGATCTTTGCCATTTTAATTATTATATGTCTTGATGTTGTCTTCCTTGGGTCCCTTGTGTTGGAAGATCTGTGCATCTCCATGGCTTGAGAGACTATCTCCTTCCCCAGATTGGGGACGTTTTCAGCAATTACCTCCTCAATAACACTTTCTATCCCTTTTTCTCTCTCTTCTTCTTCTGGTACCCCTATTATGTGAATATTGTTCCATTTGGATTGGTCACACAGTTCGCTCAATATTCTTTCATTCTTAGAGATTCTTTTTTCTCTCTGTGCCTCAGCTTCTTTGTATTCCTCTTCTCTAATTTCTATTCCATTTACTGTCTCTTCTACTACATCTAATCTGCTTTTAAATCCCTCCATTGTATGTTTCATTTCAGATATGAAATTTCTTAATGATTGAATCTCCATCTTAAATTCGTCCCTGAGTTCTTGAATATTTTTCTGTACCTCCATAAGCATGTTTATGATTTTTATTTTGAGCTGTCTTTCAGGAAGATTGGTGAGTTTAGTTTCATTTGGCCCTTTTTCTGGGGTTTGTGAGATTTTGGTCTGAACCATATTCTTTTGATGTTTCATATTTCTGTGTGGTGCCCACTAGTGTGCAGAAACTCCAGTTTCTGGAGCTGCTCAGCCCCTAGAGTGAGGTTGGGGGTCACAGGAGAGAGGAGCTGGTGCCTGGAGGGGGAGGGAAGATCTGTTTCCTGATTCCCAGCTGCCGTGCCTGTCTCCCGTATTAGAGCCAGTGGGCTGAGCACACAGGTGTAAGCCTCTGTGCTTTGCGTTTCTCGCTGTTGTAGGCGGGGCTCCCCTCTGTCTGGCCTGATGCCAGCGCAGTAACTGCTGGTTTGCGAGCCAGTGCCATCAGGCCAGGAGGAAGGCTCGGAAGGCTGCGTATCACAGTGGGGGTGCCTCAGAGCTAAGTAGCCAGCCAAGGGGATGGAGCGCCTGAAGCTCCTCAAAGTTCCCAATCTGCTGGGCAGAGCATGCTCAGACAACCTTGTCCAGCTCTCCCTTCTCCCATGCAGCAAGCTCTGTGCAACCCCGCCCCTTCATCAGCCTTCTCGCTGGTAGGAAGCCTCTCAGACCTCCTGCCTTTCCCTTGTCCCATAGTGGCTGGGTGTGGATCCCATCCTCCACATCCACCAGCTCCCCATCCTCCAGAGCACCACACAATGTAGGTTTCTGCTCACAAATCAGACCTCCAGGGCTAGGTGTTCGGCAGTCCCAGGATTCCACCCCCTCCCCACTGCATTTCTTTTCCTCCCACCGGTGAGCTGCGGTGGGGTTAGGGCTTGGATCCCACCAGATCAAGGCTTTCATACGTTACCCTGTTTCGTGAGGTCTGCTCTGTTCGTGAGGTCTGTATGCAGTCCAGTGCAGCCTTCTTTCCTGTTGCTGTTTTAGGGTTAGCTGTATTAACTATATTTTTGCACTATCTGTGGTTTTGGGAGGAGTTCGCTGTCTCACCTCTCATGCCGCCATCTTGAATCTCCTGTATTTGTTTTTAAGTCTTCAGCAATTTCTTAAAAAGAATTTTTTATTCCCATGTGATGACACAAAAACTTTAAGTAATGTGCAAAAATACAACTAGATATCAAATATAAGAATTCTTTAACCCGTTTTCATTTACCTTCGATTATAAGAACCATAGGGTACAACTGTGACAATACTTAACATCTATTATAAAATCCAGAAATGGACCTCAGAATTAGCTTTCCATACCATGTTGATTTAATTCCTTTTAAAAGTTTGTGTGAGAACCCAAGAATGGACTAACTGTTGCCAAAGGGAAAGGGACTGGGTGGGGGTGGGGGGGAAGGGAGGGAGAAGGGGAATAAGGGGCATTGTGATTAGCACACATAACATGGGGGGGACACAGGCAGTATAGCACAGAGAAGACAAGAAGCCACTCTATAGCATCTTACTACACTGATGGACAGTGACTATAATGGGGTATGTGGTGGGGACTTGATAAACGGGGGAATCTAGTAACCACAATGTTGCTCATGTGATTTTATATTAATGATACCAAAATTTTAAAAAATTAAAAATTAAAAAATTATTGTACAATTAAAAAGTTTATGTGTGATAAAACTGTGGAGTTGTTGGAATCTTATGTAAGGAGACACTATTAGAACCCATTTCTTTTGTTTTGTATGACAAGTCAGTTCACAACCCTAAATCTGATGTACCTTGACTGATCTAACATGGTCCGCATCCTATGAATTGACATTACAAAATAAAATGTTTTATTTAAAACTAACACTAGCTGTCACACTTCAAGCACCCCTGAGTTGGATAGAGCTATCTAGAAATGTTAAAATACTCTTTGTTCTAATTTAATAAATACTAATCATACACATCACAACAGGCAAACTGTCGTCTGTTCCCTCCACCTGGGCGCAGATGCGTTTGGAGGTAGTGTTCCGGACGGCGGGGAACGGCCTGAGGCTTGAAAGTCTTTGAGGTCCCGGGGCCGGGAGTGGTTCAGATCTTACCCGCGCAGCTGTCCGGATGCGGAAGGAAGGTGCAAGTCCTCACGGAGCCTTACACCTGGATACCTTATAATTTGAAACAGGTGCAGTTCAGGTGACTCCCGACAAGGTCTCTTGAATCCAAGAATGGAGGAAGAAACAGGGCCCCACCAGCCAGCAGCTCCGACCCTCGCACCCTGCCTCCCGGGAGTCTGGTGCGAAAAGCTGCTCCTTACCTGCCTTGCCGCGTTCCTCCTGACCTCCCCACGCTGACCATCCTGGCTCCGCCCACACTCTCCTAAGCGGCCCCGCCCACCACTACTACGCACCACCAGATCCATCCAACCTATCTCCACGCCCCACGCCCCGCCCAGCATTGGCCCCGCCCTTTGCACCTGTGCGTGCCTTCGCCGGGCCACGCCCCCTGCCTGACGTTACTGGCCTTGGCCCTACCGCTCCCAGTACCGCTTAGACTAAGCTGAGCTGAGCCGCGCCCCACCCCAGACCCCCGCCCACTACCAGGGAAGCAACTGAGGGCCATGCAGGGGCAGGGGCAGGGGCAGCAGGTGCGTGAGGAGGCGCCTGCGTGAGGACCCCAGGTCGCCCCTCCCAGGGCTGTTCCCTAGGTCTATGTGGGTTCGCCTCCTGCATTTCCAGGGCGGCGGGATGTCGTACTCCGGGAGGCTCGGGCGAAGCCCAGGCTCAGGTCCCAGGTGTCCGTCCTCCAGACCCACGGGCCCAGCCCAGGTATTACCGAAGCACCTTACAGGCGTCCCTATGGATACACAGTGACTGCTGAGGAGGCGGACACCGGACAAGGAAGAAACAAGAAAGGAAAACTCACTTTAGGGAACTTTCCAGAGATGTTCACTTTCAAAATGAGAATTATGCACAAAGCAATAAAAGCTGTAGGTGGATGGATGGGTGGATAATGGGTGGGTGGGTGGATGGAACTACTAATTGTCTTTCGGAACAGTGACCCTGGCGATCGGGACATTGGCACATTCTACTAGAAAAGCCCTGTGTGGCTATGGGAAGCCAGAGCGGGTGAGCGCAGGGAGGGGAGGGAGGGTCCCAGAGCAGCTTTCGACTGCATGAGTTTGTGCTTGTAAATCAGTGAGTGCCCGTCACAGAGAAAGCACCGCTGTAATTATGTGTTTGATAAGTAAGTCCGTGGATGAAGGGTAGGGAAAGCTGCCCAGACAGTGGGCTGGCCTGGCCCTCACAGGTGGGCCTTGGTGTGTTCTGCTGACCATCCACGCTTTCACAGACCATCAGACAAGGGCCCATTGTGTCCACGCTGGACCAAGACAAAACCAGGAGCGCTCCATAAGCAGGTCTGCTCAGATAAAAACAGGAACTTGTTCATGTCACAAAAAGTATCTAACACCTGCTATCCTGGCTGATAGAATGATCCCGCGTCCCCTAGCCTGGCTAGTGCGAGACATGCCGGCTGCTTTTCCCATTCTGGCTTTAGCCTCTCACACAGGCGCATTCTTTCCGCCTTCTGGATAAGAAGCAGACTCACCCCTGCTCCTGACAGCATTCGACCCAGAGCAAAGCCCGGCTTCCAGGGGCTCCCGGCCCCTCGCCATCGAGTCCCCCAACTCAAGTCCTTTCATCCTTCTCCTTACCTGAAATTCTGAAACCACAATGCCCTGTGCTGTACGGGTTTATGGAATGAGTCAAAAAGCTCGATTTTGTTTGGCTACAGGTGTGTTGAGTGGTTTTTGGCTAAAAGACATCGACAATAAAGAAGTAATAAAAATGAAATGATTTGAGCAGAAACAATGTTCTCAATATTCTATATTTTCAGAAACCTGAGGAAAGATTCTCTCCCTCTATCTTTACACCGGAGCCCTCAGGACAACTAAATTCTGGTCTTGGAAAAGGCTCACGAGAAATAAAGGCAAACTTTGGAAATCAAAGCTTAGTTACTGTTTCAGGCAACCAGAGAGTTATCTCACCTGAAAAATCAAATACCCTTGGGAATCAAGGATATGTGACGCATTACGAAGAATTTACTTCTGACGATTGGATTTGAAATGGAATAGAAGTACCTTCCATTAAGCATGAGTTAAGGACGGGACATAGAAATAGTGATCATTAAATCCCGCTTGCTTGGCTCGGCTCAGCACAGATTCCCCTCAAACGTTCTCACTGGTGGCCCCACTGCTTAACTTCGAACCCAGATCTCAGTCACAATTAATATCCTCTGAAACTCAAAGTCTCCTCTAATATCAGAATCTGAAAAAATGCTGGCTGGAGTCTTTTGGGCATCATTCAGGTGACATTTGAGTCATTCCCTTGAATGTCGCCTTAATGAGTCTCCTGTGTAATTGAATGAATCAAATCAATAAATAGAACAGATATTTATCCATCACCCTTCCTCTCCCACCATTGCTCACAAAGTGTGACGCATCCCCCAGTGGCTTAAATCCAGACGCAGAGTGTCATTTTCTGGCAGATCACCCTTCTCTGGGAAGTGGCCTTCTAGGTCACAGAGATGGAGGGAACATTCCTTCTAGAAAAATGATGCCTGAAAGTGGAGATTCAGCCTGTGTGTGTCTGCCTGCAAGGCCCCATAGAAATGTGACATTAGCCAGGCAAGGGTATGGACTTATCTTTAAAAGTACTTTATGCAAATCTAGGCCGGTGGACTAGCGCTCTCATCACTAGAAATGTAGCAATTTTCTCGTGTGGTCACCCTGCTTCAGGGAGGGGGTGCACAGAGCCACATGGGTGCAATTTCTCAAAGTTGCTCCCCCCTTTACCTGCTGCACCCTTATGTGGAGGAACCCTGAGTACCCAGGGCTACCCTCAAAAGGACTGGTCATATACCTCCCGCCTTCCAACACTGTCACACCATGTAAGGAATATCAAATTCAGCCAACAAACAGAGCAGCCAGACCTGGGTCCCCATGGCAGGCCCGGGGCTGACCAGCGAGGGAACTCCGGCGGGCTTCCTGACCACGTGCAGCCTCACTTATGCTATCTGGAAAGCAGGGATGTCACTAGCTCCATCCTTCCCTCCTGGAGACTGGGCATGCGCTGCCTGCAAGGCACGTAGCCTGGGACACCTGCCTAAAGCCGGCTTCATCCTTGTTATTTCGCACGTAGAGGAAGTGCCAAGCCTGCCTAGGCTGCGCGTCTACCACACGGGGGACAGGGACGAGGGACTGCAGACTCTCACTGGGGGAGACAGGCTTGTGGCCTCTCATGGGTTGTGTCTGCTGGGCTGCAATGTCCAAACCTCTCAGTGGGGCCGGGCACTCACATGACGCCCCGCATGCAGGTGGAGCAATTATCAACTGCCTCCTCAGAGTCCGATGGGAAATTAGAGCTCCAAAATTCCAGATGACCCGCCTGCAGCCGGATGGGGCTTCATCCAGACGCTGCTATCAACGTAGTGGTGGGTCCACGGGAGAGAGGGGAAGGCACCTGCCTCGGTGTCATCGCCAGCGCACAGACTAGCACAAGGAGGACTCCTGAATGTGCCTTCAGGTTGTGGAAACCATTGCGCTTGGGAGGAAGCACATTTTTGAATGTGGGTTAAATTTCTCTTCTCAATTTTTTTTTTCTGGGTTTGAGTTAATACATCTTTCCTGGAAACAACCAACATCTAATTGTACAAAGTTCTTCATATTTTGAGGGTCGCCCTTTTCTTCACCACTGGAATTAATACTGTATTTTGAACTTCCTCCGTCTGATTGAAGGGGCTGCAGGTCTGTGTCCGGTAGGGGTCTGCCCTGGGGGGTGCAGATGCCGCGGAGTCCGTGGGATGACACGTGACAGCTCTAGCATGGCACCTGGTGTGGGCATCCATTGCCTTCCGTGAACGTCTAGAATACCCGCCCTACCTCCCAACGCCATCACACACAAGACTTTGCGGGGAGACCCCAGCATGCAGTCCGCAGCAGCGGAGGAGACAGGTGGAGGCAGGGCTCACACGTACTCGTCCTACAGCTCCCCGAGGAGGAGGTGCCTCTGTGCCGGGTCCTAGAGATGAGGCCGATTCTACAGGACAATGACCAAGAAAAAACTGAAGCATGGGACAAATGTCCAGCTGGAGGCAGGTGCTGTGGGAGGTGACCCCGAAAGCTGGCGTGAGACCAGATAAGCGGGGGGCTGCAGTCTCGTGTGGAAGGCAGAGACTCTCTCCTGAGGGTCCCGCGCCAGAGAATAGGCTTCCTGGTTTCCGTGGTGTGGCCCTCTGGAGCTCCATGCTGCCTGCAGGACCGTGCGTCCTGCCACTCAGTCCCCGTGGGGCTGGAATGGAAGCACTTCCTCACCCTCCCTCACCCATGCGGGGCCTGACTCCCTGTCTCTGTGGGCTGGGAGAAGCCTCCAGCCAAGATGTCTTCTTCCCCCGTGAGGGTGTGTGCCAGCTGGTAAGTGGGGAGATCCTCCGTCTGGATGTGGCGCGGTTTGCAACGCGCCTCCTCGGCCATTCCCATTAGCAATGGGCTTCTCTCCCCACCCGTTAGGGTTGAACTGCGCCCCTCAAATGCATATGTTGAGGTCCTGATCCTGGCACCCTGACTGTAGTCGGATATGGGGCCTTTAAGGGGATTATGTGGGGATTAAGGTAAGGTGAGGCCCTAAGGGTGGGGCCCTAATCCAGGAGGACTGGTGTCCTCCCCAGAAGAGAGAGATGCCAGGGATATGCATGCACAGAGGAAAGAGCATGTGAGGACACGGCTGTCTGCAAGCCCAGGGGACAGGCCTCCGCAGCAACCGGCCTGCCACCACCTTGATCGCAGACTTCCAGCCTCTAGGCTCTGAGACAATAAACTTCTATGGGTCGAGCCACTCAGCCTATGGTCCTTTGTATAGCAGTCCCGGCAGACTAATGCCCCACCCCGTTGAATCCAGAGCAGCCAGGGGAAGGCAGTCCAAGTGACCTTGAGGAAGTGACTGCAGCTTCCATTTGCCCTTGTGCAGCCCGGAGAGGCCCGTGAAGGCCACAGGGCCAGCCTCCCAGGGGATGAGAGACCCATGGAGAAGGTGACCCAGCTGCCGGCCAGCACCAGCCTCTAGACATGTGCATGATGTCCTCCTCGACAACAGGTCTGCAAGAGTCACCCTAGACAAATAGCAGCAGGTTCCTCCTGCAGGAACCAGTCCAACTGCTGACTCACAGAATCATGACCAGTAAAATGGTTGTCTTAAGCCACTGAGTTTTGGGGTAGTTTCTTATATAGCAATGGATGACTGAGACAATAAGATCTGGCTGGAAAAAATAAATACAGAGCTCATGAGCCAGGCTAAAAGGATTTCCAAAAATGCATTCATTCAACAGAGTTTGAGACCTTCGTGTGTGGGTACTGCTCTAGGCATGCAGGATACTTCAGTGAGCAGAAGAGACAGTGACCCCAGCCTTCATAACCCCAATAAATATGTTAAGTAAATAAAATACGATGTGATGTTGGGAAAATAAACTGGGCACGGGTGTGGGAAAAATGGGGAGGAGAGGGCAGGTTGCAATTTTAAATAAAGATCAAGGTGGGCCACATTGAGACTGTGGCATTTGAGCAGAGACTTACAGGAGGTGAATGAGTTCTCCATGAGCCGTCTGGACAGAGCATTCCAGGCCGAGGCAACAGCTAGTGCAAAGGCCCTGGGGCCGAAGCATGCCTTGAGGGCAGTGATCAAAGTGGAGAACCTCAGGTGGCAAGCCACTGTGAGGACTTTTCTCAGATGAAGAGATCTTTTATTATAAACCAATATTCAGCTAATTGGCACCTGGGGAATCCCACAGCCTAGAACCTGGTACCTCCAAAAAGAACTGCGCTGCGTGTCCTTCATACTCACAAACCTGACAGAAGCTTTGCACAACCATCCCCGTGGGCCTGTTTGCATCTACTTTGGCCCACAGGAAAGGGGGCTCTGCAGCAACCAGCTGAGGTAGGATGGGGCAGTGGTCAGACACCAGGCACTTGGCTCTGCTCTGCCACATAGGTCACCATGAGGTTGCCTCATGCAAAGGGCAAATCTGGTTGTGCCCCCTGCTGGGAAAAATTTGAGACATCAGCCTTTAACCATGGCTCCTGACCCTGGATCGTCACCCAGCTGCTGCCCCCATTTCTCTGCCCCCTTTTTCAGAAAGACCCCTAGAAAGAGGTGCCCTTTCCCTGTGTCTGCTTCCTTTCTTTCCTGAACCCCTCTCATCAGCTTTTCAACCCTCGATGCCAAAGCCCTTGGGGGCCGCCTGGGAGCTCACCCTCCACTCTTCTCTCCACCCTCTCCCTTGGGATTCACGTGGCCTCACCCTTTACATACCATCTGATGACTCCAAATCACATCTGCAGCCCACGTCTTCCTCCAGGCCCTGCATGCACCCAGCAGCCTCTTGGCCCTTCCCCCCAGTGTCTACAGGCACCCCAAAACTAACATGCCCAAACCACTCTCAAAAATCCCCTGCGTCTTGGTCTGCCCACAACTGTCCACGTTTCAGTTACAGGGGATGCCACCCGTCCGGGTTCTCAGGCTGAGAACTTTGGGGTCCTCCTCCAGGGAGGCCTCTTCTCACAGCCGGTTCTCCGGCAGATCCTGGTGGCTCTTGCTTCAGAACAGCCACCAAATCTGGCCATCCTCACCACCCCTACTTCCAGGCCCTAGATGGTGGTCTCGGCCCTTTCCGCCCTGTGCAGCTTAGTCTCTCCCCACAAGGGGCCAGGGTGAGCCTTTTGAAACGTAATCCACATTATGCCTTCCTGTTGCTCATATGGGCTTCCTATGCTACTCACTCTAAAACTGGAAGTCCTTAAAATAGCTCTCAAGAACTAGCTCTGTCCCTCTACCCGCCTTTTTGTCCCCAGCCCCCTTTTCTCCCCCTTGATCACTGTGCTCGAGCCACGCTGACCTCCTGGGTGTTGCTCAAATAGGCGCAACTCAGTCCTACTCCAGGGCCTGTGTGTGCACTTGCTTTCTGTCTGCCTGGAACACTTGGTTCTCAGAGAGCCATGGGACACTCGTTTCCTTTCCTTCTATGTTGGCCTCCTACGTAAACTAGCCCCTCCTTGGCATCACCCTCCTAGGCCTTCGGAGTTCTCTTGGGTGCTTAACTCATCACCAGATGTGAATGACATGACTCCCCTATTCAACACCCTTCACGCCTTCTCTGTTATTAAAGGAAAAAAAAATCCAAATTCTTTATATAGGAATTTGTGATCTAGCCCCACGTATCTTCCTGGTCTCATCTAGCTGTGTCCAGCCTTTTGCAAATGTACCGAACATGTCCTCTGGTCCTTGGTTCAGACTGTTCCCTCACCCATTCCTCATTTGCGTCTCCTGAGAAGCCCCCAGTGCTCCTGGGGGCTGCTGATTCCCACGGCTTATTGCTGTAATACAGTTGACAAGGGAGGCATGCACTGCTCATTTCCATGAAGTGGTTATCTGAGACACAAGTTAGTATAAACTCAACCGATAACTAACACAGACCAGGGTAACTTAAATTTTTGATTAACAAATTAACTCTATATATCTGACAGCCTGTAACTTACGATTTTCACATTAACAGAATGAAAAGTGGACCCTATAACATGGCAAACCATCTCATCCTCAGCTGAATGTGAGCTGTGTTAGTTTTAGATATTCTGAACTTCCACAGACCCAGGTCTGCCTGAAAAACGGCATATGCAATGAGGTATCTGAAGAGCACGGGCTCATTTCTGATAGGTCACCCTGAATTATGATAGTTTTTCATCATGGAGAAAGTACTGAACAGGTTTTAAACACTTGGCAAAGCCCCTTCATATCAATTTCTCCTCATGGACTCCCCATGACTAAGGATGGGCAGTATAGATACTAGAGTCAAAAATTATGCCCACAGATAAAAAGGGTAAATATGGCAGCAGAGAGGGTGAATTAGGTAGATTTCAAAATAAACACTAAAAAGAGATGGTGACTTTTGTATTTTTCCAACGGAGTGTAGGGCTCCATGGGCACAAGTTACCCAAGGTATGTCATATTAACCGTTTGTTTCTTAAAAAGATACCCCTCTGGTTTAAAAAGGTAATTTACAAATAAAGAGATCCTGCCTCTTATTAAAGGTGTCATTCTTCACAACTGCCCTAAATGTGAAGCTGTCTTGCTTAACACAGGACCGTTGGGATGGGGCATGGTAAGTTCGTATACTTCTGGAACAAGGGGACACTGTCATTGACGGTCTCTTGAAGGAAAAAAGCTCATTTTCTTGTAAGCTTAAACCTTTAGTAGTAACTTAATTAGGCCATGCTGTGAAATCATTGCTAATAACTGTCAGAAGTACCCCTGAGTCACCAGGGAATGACAAAGCTTGGCAGACAGCCTCTTCCGTAGAAAGAGGAGCTGTCTCCACCCCTCCTCTCTGAAACGTCCTCAAGGGGCACCAACGGGCCCCGGGTCCAGCCTGCCTGCTTCCCCAGCTCATGGCGGGGCTTTACTTCATGGGTGCTTCACACACACACACAAACGTTTTATATATATGTATATAACATATATATGATAAAATAGAATTTTTTAAGAAAAAATTCCTTCACCCTAACACAACTCTTTTCAATTCTGTCATATTACCAGCTCTTGTCCACATAATCACCTTATTTTTACCTGGTGTCAATTAATGTATGTTCTCTTTAAAATTACTTGATTTTCCAAGTTTCTATAATCTTTCAGTTACTGATTCTACTAAAATGACATGATTGACACACTCTATAACCTACTAATGTATACACCTATTTTGGGCACTTAGGCCAGAATTGGGTGCCTGTGGGTTGAATTTTGGCTTTCTGATGTGATTTTTTGGAAATGCACAGTCCTGGCACAGAACTTTGTTTATAAATTTTAATTAGTTGCCGTGAGAAATCATGGATAACCCTCGCGATCGGGATTGCTAACATTCTAGCTTGGCGACCAGGAGCAGTAGTCCATCTTTAGAGAGAACATATGCTCTCCACTCTGCTGCAGTCCTCACCGCTCCTGTTGTCATTCACCGAGCCCGCCTCACTTACATTATCACCTCTTTATTCCTACATGCACTTGAGTTTGCAACCTTTAATGTCTTTACCACTATAGATAGAATTACCACCAGGTAATTTTTTGCTTCTGTTGTATTATTCACTTAAGGTATATTTCTGAAAGCAGGCTTACCAGGTAGGAATCTGTTCCGGCTATGGCTGCATTGTACTCCATTTGAGATGTCTGCAGGGTCACGGTCCTCTCTTGTTCAAGGAGCTGTCCTAGGCACCCTCCCGCAGGGGACGTCAGTAAAAGCCCAGCTGAACTGGGCCATCAGACCCTCCTTCCTAGGAATTTGCCAATTAGAGGAAAGATGTTTTTGAGCTGATCTCTTAAAATGAAGAAAGGTAAATTTCAGCTGTGGAGGGGTATGGACAAATACCTGTGGAAAAGAGAAGAAAACCAGCTCTGCCAAGAGGAAAGATTTAGAAACATACGGACAGAGAGATGGTAAGGCAAGAAACTATGGAACGAGGGAGACAGAGACTGAGACGGAAAGAGAAGAGAACGTTGGGGAAGAGACAGCGGAAAAAGAGGGAGAGTGACCAGGTGGGGCGTCCAGTCCCTCAAAGGCAGAGGTCAGAGGGAGCGGGTAGACTCTGTCACTCTCACTCCTGGTGGGGCTCTGGCTCCTGCCACTGCACAGTTCCTTGAATTCTGGGAACTGTCCTCTGATTTTCCGATACACTACCTTCCTAAGCTGGATCTGAGTGGTTTCTGTGGGCCCCGAGTCGGACGCCAGGGTCGCGGTCCCCACTGCCGGTGCTGATGTATCCCAGGAGATGAGGTCTCTGCTGAATGAGCAGACGAGCCTGAAGGAAGATGACCGCCTTCCTTCCTCCTGGACACAGGCGTGAAATTGCCCCGACACTGGCTGTCGAGGCGAGGATGACACCTATGCTATCCATCCCAGGGGCTGTCCTGGATGGTTCCCGGCGGTCAGCCCAGGGGCTCTCCTTCAGGACTCCTCCAGCTTCCCTGGCTGCTCCTAGCAGATCACACCCACTTCATTTGGGGTACTGCTCAAATGGCCTCTGCCCAATTGTCCTGTCTGGAAAAACACCTTCCCTGACCATCTGCCCCACTGCACCATCTCACCACTATGCTTTATTTCTCTTCACAGAAATAATAAGTTATCATAGCATATATTTACTTTGTTGTCTGTCTCCTCCAGTTAGAAAGTTCACAAGAATACAAACTTCTTTTATTTTGTTCACCCTTCTTTCTCCCAAATAAGGTCTGATATATGGTTGATGGCCCATTCCCTGATTTGACAAACATTTACTGATCGCCTACTGGGTACAGTAACTACATAAAATACATAAAGTGTGTCAGGAGCTCAGTGCTATGGACTACAGACAGCAAGGCAGGAGTGTAAGTAATGCTGGTTGTGGTTTTTGAATAGCAGGGTCAGGGAAGGTGATGTTTTGGCAAACACCTGAAGGAGGTGAGGAAGAGAGCCAGGCACGTTTGTGGGCAGAGGGCATTCCAGGAGGGGAACAGCCACTGCAAGTGCCCTGAGCAGGCATGTGCTCAGCAAACAGTAAAGCTCTGAGCACACTGGAGTCCGAAGGGGAGCATAGTATTGGAAGAAGTGGAAAATGCAAGCAGGAGCCAATGGAGATTTAAGAAACAAGCAGCTTTATTCAGGTATCATTTACATACATAAAATGCACCCATTTTACATGTCCAGTTTGATGAGTTCTGGTCAATGTACATATCCATGTAACCACTGCCTTCATCAACATATGCAACATTTCATCACCATAAAAAGTCCCCCAGTCTCCGTACAGTCAACCTCTGTCTCATTGAACTGTTTTTGGATGCAAGTTTTAGAATTATTTTGTTCTAAAACAATTCATTTTGCAAGTTCTAGAATTTCACTTAAATGGAATCATGCAATATATACTCCTCTGGGTGGGGCTTATTTCAACCAGCATGAAGTTTCTGAGACTCATCATGTTGTAGTTATCAGTAGTTCCTTTGTATTTCTAAGTAGAATTCCACCACGTTAGCCCAGATTATTGATCTGCTCCCCAGCTGATGGACGTTGGGCAGTTTGCAGTTCTCCACCATTATGAACAAAGCTGCTAAGAATGTGTGTGTGCAAGTGTTTGCTGGATGCATGTTTTCATTTCATTTGGGTACAGACCTGGGAGTGGGACTTCTGGGTTGCACAGTTTAGCATATGTTTAACTTTATAAGAAAATTTCAAATTGTTTCCCAGAGAGGTTGTACTGATTTATGATTCTCTGCACCGTATGAGAGACCCAGGTGCTCTCCATACCTTTGCCAACACTTGGTATTGTTAGTTTTTTTATTGTAGCTATTGTGGTGGATGTGTAGTGGCACCTGATTATGATTTTAATTGACATTTCTCTGATGATGTGGGGTATTTTTTCATGTCCTTTTTTAGCTCCTTGTACACCTTGTTTTGTGAAGTACCTGCTCAAACCCTTGGCTCGTTCTTGAGTGGTTGGCTTAAGGAGCTGTTTTTTTTACAGATGTCAGGCAGATGTTTCTATTTTCTCACAGTAGTGGCTGGTCTTTTCATTTTGTAAACAGTATCTTTCAAAGGGAAGATGTGTTTAATTTTGAAGAAGTCCAGTTTATCCATTTTTTTGTTTGTTTATATGATTGGTGTCCTAGCTAGGAAATAACAGCCTATCCCAAGCGTGTGAAGGTGTATGTTTTTTTTTCTAGTAGTTCTGCAGTCTTAACTTTTATTCTAGGTCAATACAGGTTTTGAGCAAGGAGAGGATATAATCTGACTTCTGCATTTAAAGTGTCACTGTGCTGTGCTGGGATGAGACTGGGCGTGGGATGCAAACTTGAGGTCATCAGTGAGGAGGCTCCTCTAATAGTTCAGCCCTGCACCAGGCCAGGCAGGGTGGAAGTAAATAGCAGCAAAATGCCTCAAATATTTAGCAGCAATGTTTTCAGGCTTGTTCTGCATTCCTCCTTGATGCATAATATCCAACTTGGAGATTTGCCTTGAGCCTGAATATTTCCTGTGCCTTTTACGTTCACTAAAGAAAATAAATGGTTTTACATTTTAATCCTCACATTGTCATAAGCCAACACACCCCATGTCATTCTCTGCCTCACTTGTTAGGACTCATAAATCCATGTCTCTGCCTTGGCCACTTCAACTCATGTATGACTCTCTCTTTAACTAACGATTTATTGCTCTAAGTTACTCTCTTTGCCAGGTTTATAAACTTAACTGTTCTTTCTTTATATAATATCTACTTTGTACTAGGCAACAAGACAGTAAATTTATTGTCTGAGCTGTTACCTTGAAAAATTACATCAGTGCAAAGTGATTGCCTTTTAGCCTGCATAGCCAATTTTTAATTTTTTTTGAGGGGATTATATGAGGTCAGAGGATAATATATATAATCATTGATCACAGAATAAGAAGGAGCAAGTTGGAGGATCCAGACAACAGAAGCCAAGAAGGAAGACTGTGGTCTCTTGCCAATCATGTATAAGCTGGCCTCCGGCTGTTTGCTTTTCATTGGGTGCTTAAATCCTCTCTTGTGTCTTCCTGTCCTTGACTCCAGGGAGGAGGCCCGGCTGCTCTCTGGTAAGAGAAACCTTTTCCTCCTTATGTTCATCTTGAATAAGTCTTCAAGGGTCTTAAATGCAATGTTGGAGATACGAATGGGAATTCTCGTTAAAAGAACCTCGTTAAATAGTCTCAGCTAGGAAAAGGAGACAGGAGGATCCTTACAGCACATTTTATTTTAGAGGTAGTAACTGATACAGCATTTCTTTGTACTGTGCAGGAGCAGAAGGGTACCACTGCTCATTTTATGTCGCTTCTGTAACTCAATCTTTTGTTTTTGTCACCTTTTTTCAATTTTAAAAATTGCACTAAATTTAAAACATTTAATTTTTTTAAATGAACTGGTTGAATGTCAAATTTGGTTTTTCCAACTGTAGATTTAAAATGTTTTTAATATACATGTAAAAATAAAAAGTATTTTAATTTCCAATGACAGATTGAAATATTTTCTTATACATGACACAAAATGTTTATAAAGAAAAAAGAACAAGCTGGGGGTAGAGATGACACTGATTTCCAAGAACATCATTATCTTTTCCTTTTGATTTATGTTCCACTGGGTTCAAGTCTCAAGTTGAATTAAAAAAAAAATCTATCAGTCAAGCAGGTACTTATTTTGCTATTCCCTCTTAATTTAGTTTAAGAAATGAAACGTCTGATGCTTGGGTAGTAGGTTTTGTACAATTTTCAACGGGATTTTATGTTGTCTATAAACTTTGGATACTTTTAGACATTTTTTAAAATAAAAAACTCTTCTAAGCCATTTGTAATTTCTAGTCTCTAAAGTTTCCCCCATGCTTTCTGATAATTGCTAAGCATTGCTAGTGATCCGTGCTCTGTCAATAAACTTCAAGTCATGGGCTTCATAATTGGCAGTCATCTTAATGGTCAAAAACAGGCATTCACTTTATTGAATCTCTGCTATTAAAGAATGGTGAAAAGCACAAGATGAAGTAAAGAATATTCAGATATTACTGCCATCTTCAAGAATTTACGTATCATTATGATTTTTTTAAAACTTAGATGAGTATAGCATCTCTCTCAAATTCTAAACAGGTGGCAGGTTTTTCCTGCACTTTTTTCATAAATGATCCTTTAAGACACAAACACATGTGGTCAAATTTTGTATGTTTTCATTAATATTCTTCAGAAACAATATGACTGCACTCATACATGTTTTGTTCATTGTCTTCTAATCAAGGTTGGGTGCTAGGTACTTGGAGCCTTGAGCATGCAGGTATCTAACTCCCAGAGCCTCCAATCTCACCATAGCAGCCCGAGGCCAAGAGAGCTTCCCTGGTGCCAGGCGCCCACTTACCCTCCTTTACATGCACTTCCCATACACACCTACACACACCTGCCACACATCTTATGTTCCATTAAGTTGACCAGATTTCACATTGGAGATGTTTCTGTCAAGTTCTTTTAAAGAGTATTTTAAAGCTGACTCTTTTCTTATAAGTGTGTCTAAATCCTGAAGGCCAGAAAAAGGTGATGCCACCCTATTTTATAGGAACAACACAATCTTGTCTTTTGGAAAACCACTGTTTTGTTTTTCCTCTTAATCCAATTCTCTCACCCAAATATCTAAAAGCAAAAGGCAATCGGCAGCAGAAGATAAAATGGAATGAGGAAGAACCACTTTTTAAGTGGCAATGTTTTAAACTGGTCCTGTGGTCTAGCTCTGCCGTCCTATCCAGACAGCTGAGCGGCTGGGCGAGCTTCCATAGGCAGTGGGGTCTGAATCAGACTGGCTCTTGATTTTCTGTTCTGCGGGCTTGCAAATTGGGCTGCAGCATTTCCACTTCTCTGTTAAAATACCACTAATGACAAACGACAAACTTCGCATTTGAAGTTTTTCTAGCATTATCTCCTTGTGCCTGGTACCCCCAAAATACAATAGGGAACAGAATTAATCGAAGGAAATGAGCTGAGTCACTAACATCTATAATTACTCTATGCAGCACCTGATGGAGAGGCAAGATCAGCCTTGGATGACCTTGAGAGAGCTTCCCTCAGGCAGGCGCTGTGGGAGATGGTGGGTGCGGACACTGGTGATGGTCTCAGGAAAGCCGGTAAAATGATTCTTGTGTTTACAAGCTATCTGATTTTATTGCTATAGAATTTCCTCTCTATTTTCATCTACTGCTGAGGGAAAACCCCCCTTTGGAATATAAAGATGAGCTACAGTACAGTAAGCGCATTAATTACCCAACTCTGTCCCTCCTGGCACGAGGCCTCCCTCTGCGATCTTTCCGTTTACTCAGCAGCTCTTCGCAAGCATCACGTTCTCCTTGGCACCTCAGCACTTTCTCTTTTGTGTGGGTTTTTACTGGGGGTGGGGTGGGGTGGGGATGGCATCATCCCAATTTCCAATTAAGTGCAATTTAAAATTTTGGCTTCCCACTTACTGAAATGTTAAGGAAATCATTTCATCTTTCTGTGCCTTGGTTTTTCCATCAGTAAACAGAAATGATAAAAAAAAATACCCACCTCAAAAGAATCCCAACTCATTCTGAATCATGGACAAGAAAATGCAAGCTGCTCAGCACAGTCACAATAAGATGTCAGTTGTTACTGTTTTTTCCCCCTGTGACTGCATTCCTCCAGGATTTGGTGGAAATGCCCAGGACATCTGGGAAACAAAATGGAGCCTTTTAATAGACATTGTTTAACAGAAAGGAGTTCATTTGTTGTGAAATATTTTTGATAAATCCTGAACGGCTAACTTACTGAATGCAGGACCCCCTGTGAACTCCCAGGTCAGAGAGAACAAGGGTGCCTATCTGCCTTCAAGGAAATACCGCTTCACTGTGAAAAAGGAACACCAGAAACTAGACATGATTTAGTAATATTCTATTTTGTGTGTTTTAAATAGAATAAACATAAAGTAGAATAAATAGAGCTAGTGATGAATGGTTTCAAAATACTGTTTTCCAGATCTCAGGACCAACATTTTTAACCCAAGAGGAAGTATGAGAAAGGTAAGCAATTCTACTTACGAGTTAGGTAAGAAAGGTGTGCATCTTATACCTTGATTTTAGAGCATCCGAAATTCATAAACTAGACGAGTGTTCTTGGTTAGAATTACACTTCAAAATAATTGGCCAGTGTGATTTAAAAGCATTCATTTTTCCAAATTTTGATTCATATAAAATATGAATACAAAACTTACTCGGTTCCTGTTTGGATAAATTTTATAACAAGTTTAAGAAAACAAAATAAGATCACTGCTGTCAAGTCTGTCACCCACCGTGCTGGCTCATTTGTCATCGCTCATGTGGCCCACGGACCAGCAGCATTGGTCTCACTTGGAAGTTTGTGGGAAATGCAGACTATCCCATCCTCCACCCCAGCACCTATGTGGGAGCACAACCTGCATACTAAGACCCCCAGGTGATCTGTATGCACATTCAGTTTGAAAAGCACTGCAGTATAGCACCTAAGTGGAGGAAGAGATGGAATACGTGCAGGACAGCAGAATATGCAGCAGACTGTGTGGGTTTTAGTGGAAAGACCATGAAGGAAAGAGGAACGCCATCAGATGGTCAGAGACAGCGTACAACTGCAGAGGACCGTAAATGCTGGAGGAAAAATCTGTATCTGATCATTATCAACAACCCAAACACTAACTTGGTGTTCCTAAAGGGTTCCCTGGGCATATGCATCCTATGAGCCAAAGTGCATGGCGTGTTCCAGCCCCTCCTGTCTGGGCAAGTCCTTGTGTATGTTAGTACGTTAAAGCTTCCAGAAATTCATGAGATAAACTTAGTTAACTTGAAGCAGTCCCTAAACATTTTGACCAGGGACATATAGCACCCATTAGCATCCTTGTAAAAATATACTCTGGAAATATTTGACCGTGGACACGGCACACACTGCTTTAAGGCCCTGCATGCTTGCTAGAGGCCCTTTTTTTGCGTAGGACTCTTAATTCATTGATAACCTATATTTCTGTTTGTATTGTTTTAGTTTCAGGCTTTTTCTCAACAAGCTCCTAACATTTTACTGGGTCATCTTTTGGCCACAATCAGGACACAATCTCAAAAACGTGGATCTCCCTCTGAATGCTTCTGGAAATACTGTGTCTGAAGGAAAATGTACATCTACTTGTCAACTCAAACAACCATCTTAGAAAATTAAAAATAAAAATGCTTGATTTGAAAACAGTATAGAAGAAAAACTAGGCAAACTATATACCCTGTTCATTATTTATTTGGAAAATAAACCCTCTGTTTTGCAAATATCATGAGTGGTTATTTTACTTCTAAACATGTCCTGACTTTCTTAAATTTTTGTTTCCATCAATTCATCCATAAAGATAAATTCTTTGAAAATTTAAAGCTACTAAATGAACAGATGCAAATACTAAGATAAAGTCATGAAAGTAAAATTTAGTTAAAAGTTAAGCTACAAATCATTTAAATAAACTAAATTATCTTAACTATGATGTTCTCTCAATCTTTAAAAATGACAACATAAGTTATCACTTTAAAAAGTCCAGTATCTTAGCATGGAAAAGTCTCTAGAGTAAAGGTTTCCTAAGGATGAAGATGGGGAACAGTCTGAATTCTGCTCCTGATGGGGAAGTTCACCTGCTCAGCTCTGCTGTCCCTTAGCTGACGAAAGTATCAAAAACTTGGAACTTTTTCTCTCTCAACACTGCAACATGTTTAACCTCAGTTCCTGTGCAGGCTCAAGGGTCTCAGCTGGCTTAATCTAGATAAGTGCCTTCCTAATCTGTTCCTTGTGGAGAGAAGAGGGTGAGGTGGGATCTAAGATTGTGGAATGGAAGAAATAACCTGTTGGTTTAAATTAAAAACTACTTACATGTGTGTGTGTACACACTAACTTATACTCCATTAATATGTCTGTATAAACGCAGCTTGTATGTGTATACAGCACATCAATGGTGAGCTCCTGGGAGCCCTATGTAGCTTCCGGCCCAGGACAATTGACTGAGAGAGCTAAGCTTCTAACAGGGACCTGGGGCTGTCAGCCACGCTGCTTGGCGGAATGATGTGTCAGAGCTGCTACCAAACAGCCTCACAGTTGGTACCGACCTTGCCAACACACATTAAAAACTTCCTACAGAGCATAGGTCTGATAACCCTTTCACTCTGCTTATTTAAGACATAAAGAACAAATCTGCAGGGAAGGACATTTTAAACTGGGATAGATGCTTAATCTTAGAAGCGTGCTAGCGTTAGGCAGAGCTACAGAAATGCTGAGGTCTCTTTTGCTGCTGAAATTAGACTAAAAGTCATTCTCTAACAGAGCGTTGGAACCACAAAACCATTTTATCTTTGTGATGCCTGAAAGGATGTGAGGTGGAGCTCCACTGCCATGTGACTCTGCACTCCCTCCCTTGCTCCAGTGGGATCAGGCAATTCCGGCAATTGTTCTTACAGATGGGGATCTGCAGTCGGATCCACTGTGGCCCAGTCACGGCTGCCAAGCGCAGCTGTGAGGCCTTGGCCAGGTCATTCGGTCCCCTCCACCCTGGTGCCCTTCTCTGTAAAGTGACGATCAAAACAAGGTCATTTCGCTGGTGAAAGTGAGCATTACACGAGATTTTTCACAGAAAGCTCAAAACAGTCCCTGCTAGAGCAGAACACACTCAATAAGCACTCAGCTATTTTTCCTTCTTGGTGGTAGGATCATTTGTTACAGGAAGGTGCAAATGATGTGAAAGGTGTAGCATTTTAAGTTCCTGTTGGCTTAAGGATCTTGTTTCATATTTTAATTTTGAGATTTGTTGCTGCCAGTTACTCAGACTTTGTGAGGAAATGTAGGTTTCTCTACAGAATCTGAAAAGTAATTTTGATAGCTGAATTTTATAAATTAGGCATTAAAATTAGTATTAAAAAAACATATATATGTTCAGGACCCAGTAAATTCTTCACAGTGCTGAAGTGAGGATTCAGTAAGATAATGAACTTGAAAATGCCTGTATCTTGTACACAGTCAGGAGCTTGGACATCTTTGGCAATGTCTACACAAAGTACCGCTGGGAAAACCAGCATTAATCTGAGTACCAGTCAACATAGCTTAATAAATATTTCTAAATGACATAAAATACATATTCAGGGCAAGGTTTGTTAACACTGCAAGAAAAACTTATCCAGTTTTACATGTACATGGTTTATTTATTGTTTTTACTTAAAAAAGATACCCAATTAAAATATTAATAACCATTAAAAACAAGTAAATCCACACAGTTAATTATAAATTTGATTGAAACAAAATTTCAATTTGGATTAAAATTTGCCTTGTGAATTACAATGACGTTTCACTTATTGAGAAACAACTCCACTCACACAGAATTCTGCTGTTCATAAATCCTGACCTCTTAGCCAAGAAAATACAGCCTTTTGGGTAACATTTATGTAAACATTGAAGCCTATAATATACATCTTTATTAGCAATTCTATAGTCATTAATACAAAAGGTTAATAAACTTGAACAACGAAGTTTAAAATTGGGTGAAGCCCCCTTGGGGGGCGGTTGCTGTCACTGCTCAGGCCCTCCTGCTCACCTTCAGCAGCAGGAGCATTGCCGTCCAATCTCTAACCACACCAATGAACCTACTTATAAAATATGAGAATTATAAATGGTTTTACAGACCTACAACAAGCACCAGTTTCAAATCAAACCTAGTATATAATACACAACCCATAAAATGTGTACTAAGGTGAAGAATAAGCAGACTTAGGTAAAACAAATATCTAGAAAGAATGGAAAGCAAAGGCATGTATTATCAGGGAACATAAGGTTTGAAATACTACACGAATGCACAATGGTCCTCTGGTAGTTACATTCATTTTTGATTTACACAAATTAAAATTTTCATCACTACAGAAGGTCACAATGATTACCAACAGACAATATCCAGGCTGGTTAATTTTTTTAAATTTGATTTTTCATTGAGGTCAAAAATACCACATAACTTGGCCAACACAACGAGGGCTTGAAATCATTTAACAATCAAGATGGAGTAGAATATGAGACTTCTCTACTCATAAAACAGGAATATTTGCATCGAATTGCTTAATATTAGAAAATTCCAGGAAATGTCATAGGCAGCATTTGGAAATGGTTAAGGGAAATTCACCTTCCAGGGAATGACTACTATAAAGAGAAAAGAAATCTAGAATCAGGGTCCAGCAGTCATCATGGATAAAAAGGTCGATTCTCCTAATTATCATGAGGATACATTTTATATAAAGGTGTAAAACTTGAAAGGAGGGAAGAAGTATTTTCTTAAAACAAACAAAGACAAAAAAGAACACACACAAAAAAGAAAAAAGTTAGTTAATGTTGTATAAAAGATGAAAGGTTAACAACATGGATGGAGCTAGAGGGTATTATGGTCAGTGAAATAAGTCAAGCTGAAAAAGACAAATACCAAATGATTTCACTCATATGTGGAGTATAAGAACTAAGGAAAAAAAAAAACTGAAGGAACAAAACAGCAGGAGACTCACAGAACCCGAGAACGGACAAATAGTTACCAAAGGGAAAGGGACTGGGGAGGATGGGTGGGAAGGGAGGGATTAGAGGGAAAAAGGGGCATTACGATTAGCAGATGTAATGTTCGGGGGGCACGGGGAGGGCAGTACAACTCAGAGAGGACAAGTAGTGACTCTATGGCATCTCACTAAGCTGATGGACAGTGACTGCAATGGGGTTGGGGGGGGGAACCTGATGAAGGGGGTAGTGTAATCACCATAATATTACTCATTTAATTGTAGATTAATGATATCAAAATAAACTAAAAAAATAAAATAAAATAAAATAAAATGCATTATTGAAATAAAAAAAAAAGATGAAAGGTTACTATAACCTTCATCCTCTTCCCTTCCTTTTTCAGACCTGTGGAGTGTGACCTGCTTATGTCATTCCATGTTTGAGAAGAAATTGCTGACTTCTGTAAAGAGAGGAAGCTGAGTTACCAAGTAAACAACCCACTCAATTATTAAAAGACACCAGTGGTTTACGGCAGCAGCTGCATCTCCCTTGGCTTAGACAACAGACCCCTGCAGCCCCAGCCCCTTCCGGACATTCCCTTTCCATAGGGCAAACAAAATGCAGGGCCGGTCACCCCTCTGACAGGGATGGAGAGGCCTCTTTTGTGTAAAATGGTTGGAAAGAGTTAACTGTTGGTTTTGTTAAGACAAATTTTAAACACATACACATATAAGAACAATATTGATTTTTACATAACTTTTGAAACATTTACAATCATTACTTTAAAAACAGAAACATTATGAAAACATTACATACACCACTGGATGAGTCAGAAGCTCTTTTAATATTACACCTACAAAAGCTAATTTAAACTCTCCAAGGAATAAGCTTTGTAACCTGATTGGATTCTGAAGACTTTCAGAATTTCAGTGGAAGGTGGAAAATCAAAAGAAAAGGCATCTACAGGAATGAAGGTCATAATTAAACCTTAAAAACTAGGTATTTCTAGTATGCCTTGGGCAATATATTTTACTATTGGTAAAAACTAAAGTGACTTGTGTAGTTTTATGAGAAACCTGGAATGTTTGATCTTAATTATGGAGGGGAAGCATCAGCTGTGCAAAGACTAGATGAACGTACTAAATTTATGGAAACCTTTGTGAAAAGCATGCAGCCCGTTCTAACAGGAGAAAATGGTTTATGTAACAATAAAAACAAAATTAATGAAGCTGAGGTTTGGGGCTCTTTCTGGCTTTCCATACTTGCAGTTATAATTTATTTTAGAGGACACCTGAAGTAAGTTCTGCTGTATACATGCCTCTTTGGAGGTCATCCAATATCTTCAGAAGACAGCTGACCTAGAAAAAGAGCCCAATTGGCAGTTTTAATTCATTAAGAACAGGAAGTAAAAGATGCTATTTACAATGTCTGCTTCAGAAAAATGATGTCTATTAAAAGTCAAGGAAAAACCTTAACATTCAGTGATAACTTCATAGTCACTTAGGGTTGGGATTGAGGAGAAAGGCGACGAGGTCCACCTGCCCAGCAGGCCTTGCAGGTGTGCAGGTGACTCCACACTCGCTCAGTCACAGCTTTCTGCTGGATCCTGTCCACAGGACTCTGCAGTGTCACCAACTGAATCTTTGTTTTCACAAGTGACACAGCCCTCCAAAAAAGAACAAGAGCAGGCAGGTAATTATTCGATGTAATATCAACCGAAAGATTTTACAATCAATAAAATACTGGCCAAGCTTTTGACCCAGGAATCCCACTCCTAGGAATTTACCCTAAGAATGCAGCAGCCCAATTTGAAAAAGACAGATGCACCCCTGTGTTTATCGCAGCGCTATTTACAATAGCCAAGAAATGGAAGCAACCTAAGTGTCCATCAGTAGATGAATGGATAAAGAAGATGTGGTACATATACACAATGGAATATTATTCATCCATAAGAAGAAAACAAATCCTACCATTTGCAACAACACGGATGGAGCTAGAGGGTATTATGCTCAGTGAAATAAGCCAAGCCGAAAAAGACAAGTATCAAATGATTTCACTCATATGTGGAGTATAAGAACAAAGAAAAAAACTGAAGGAACAAAACAGCAGCAGACTCACTGAACCCAAGAATGGACTAATAGTTACCAAAGGGAAAGGGACTGGGGAAAATGGGTGGGAAGGGAGGGATAAGAGGGAAAAAGGGGCATTACGATTAGCAGATGTAATGTTGGGGGGGCACAGGGAGGGCAGTACAACTCAGAGAAGACAAGTAGTGATTCTATAGCATCTCACTATGCTGATGGACAGTGACTGTAATGGGGTTGGTGGGGGGGACCTGATGAAGAGGGTAGTTTAATAACCATAATATTGCACATGTAAGTGTAGATTAATGATACCAAAATAAATTATAAAAAAAAAATACTGGCCAAGCAACCTGTGTCTAAATCCCCAACTTATTAATGTCTAAGAATATCCACTATATTAGATGGTAAGTGACAGCAATTGTTTAAATACTTTTGTTTAAATTATTTAGGGCTCATTCTTATACTTTTCTACTTAAAAACCATAAAAAGTTATTTTAAAAAGTGACACTTAGAGTAACCAAGCCTGCTCCTGATTTTTGGTGAGACCTATCTAACCATTCTTAAGTAGCAGGCACTCATTCTTTTCTTTAAAAATGAGAGTGGAAAGGATTCCGGTGACTTGTTTACTTCATAAGCCTTAATTCCACGCTTTCCAAAACTCCTAACGTTAGTCCCTTTATAATTTTTATGTCACATATTATCACCTCCCACATCTTGATACTTGTGAGAATAAAGACCTCATTACTAGTACAACAGTCACGACCATCCTACCACCCACTGGGACCACTGGTAAATCAAAGAAAGCTCCACTCTTCAGGCTGTTCACACATGAATCTCATTGAGATGATCTCATAACAGCAAAAAGACCAGCTGGGTTCCATGGGAAGTGCTGCAAGGTACACATACTACTTCTGGTGGGTATCGTCCACCTTGAGTTTTAGCTCTTTTTAAACATGCATGCATATTTGAGATGCAAATCTCTTACACTCTCCTCTCCTGTCAATCATAGATCACAGAAACACACCATAACATTCCAACTGATGGAAGAAAAAAAACATTTGGAGTCATAAAGCCCAAATTCAAACTCTGATGAACTGTGTAACTGTGTATAAATTATTTAACATCCACATATGTCACTCTGTTGTTTATTGGTAAAGTAGGTATAATAAGACCTACCACATAAGTTCTTGTGAGGATTAATATCTTCAGTGGGATCACACAATGTACAATGACTGCCTCTAACACTATGTGGCACAAACACATCAATATATGACAGCTGCTTCCACTGTGCTTACTTGGATGTCTATTTCTTGAGGGATGGTGTGGCTCTGAAGCCAGGAATGCACCTTGGCCAGCTCCTCTCTTTGTCCACGAGAAAACTGGGGCTGCTGCCACCTCATGCTTTCTAGCTTTTCTAGGTCTTCTTTCAGTACAATTTCTTTATCCCTGAAAACAAACAAAAAAACCCCAAACTTTAACAATCCTGAATAAGGCACAGGGTTCTTATCATGTCATCTCAGAAGAAAGCTTCTTCTTGGTTCGTGATGTACTTTATATCTCTTGTTAATATGTAAGTATTACATATATTACAAATGTACACATCAAAAAAATAATAATTTCTTTGTTAAGGTAGTAAGGTTAGGCTCTTTTTCTTGGTGGAAAACACTTGTACAATGTTTTAATGAAAATATAGAAGAAACAGATTTCTCTAAGTCCTTCTATTCTTTTCGAATGGGGAAAAAAATTCAGTCTAAAAAGAAAAGTTCATGTACTGTGTGTCAGCATGAAAAGCACCTGCCTTTCTGTTTCCTTGTCTCATGATGCATAACATGTTTGTTTAGTCTGGATCTGAGTATGTGTGGTATTCCCACTATACCTTTTGTTTTAAGAAATCATTCGTCATTTGACTTTGAATTTGAAAATACACTTCTCTAAGAGTATGTATAAAGACATTTAAAAATCAGTTTCTTTAAAAAAAAAACCCTTAAGAAACGACACCTGTATATATTATGTGTACACATTAAAAGCAGTCTTACAGAAGTGGGTCTTCCAAAGTGCTTTCTTACCTCTCAGGTAGCTGGTAAGTCATCAGAATGCACTCAGGTGTTTGCTTTATCATTCTCCAGATGGACTCTTCAGCTAAATTGGGAAATGTTTCTTTTTTCTGCACATCCAGAGGCTGCTGCCCATTTTGGGTGATTTCAGAAGAATAATTACTCCCAGCAAAGTATGTACTGCTGTCATTGCTTCCTATCAAAAGTCAACAAGAGTAACAAATTAGAAAGCATCTGTAAAGGACTGACTGCCAAACCCCATTCTTCAAAGACTTTGGTAGCTAGCTAAGTCTTTGTTGCCACCCAGCCCAGCCATCATCCCCAGTAACCTCAGCTTTCCAGTTCCTTGATCTTTCCCAAATCTTCTTCTCACTCCTCCTGAGCTTTCCACTCTCAAGGCCATACCATATTTCCTTTCATCCCCCAGAACTGCTCCATCTCAGTTCCATCTCCAAAACTGCTAACTTCTCAGCTTCATTTTCTTGTTCAATTGTTCTGACTACAAATCTGGTACCATGACTTAGCTCCTAAGCTTGGAGCTTGAAGTCCGTCACTCAGTAACACTCTGTAATACCTTAGACTTCTTTTCCCTGACTTTTCACAGCTATCAAGATGTCAACTCCAGTAAAGTCAATCATCAGTTCTATTCTTATCTAAACCCAAGTATTCAAAGACATGGAGAAAGTCACACGTCACAGGATACATTGGCTCCACAGTGAATTCACCATCATCAAAGGGACCATCAGTCACAGCCTGGTAGCCCTGCTACAGCCCTCCGGTCAGCACACTACTAGTAATACCCAGCACTGACTATTTCTACTTCTCCATTTCCTCCCTCATTCTCACTTACTTTATAAGGAAAAAGAGGAAGCCATTAGAAAGGAAATTCATTAACCTGACGCCAAACGTTAGCTTCCTCATTTTTGCACTCTCTTCACCTTCCTCCTGTTACAACAGAGAAGCCATCTACCCACCCCAAGGCCCATCCCTTCATGGCTGCTCTGGAGCCTTATAGATCATTCCTTACTTATCATGCACTGACCCTTCTATAGTCTTCTCATCAACTTTGAAACAGTTACAAAAATCTAAAAAAAGTATTTAATTAAAAAAAATTAGTATATGGGTAAACACAAAAAATTTTTTCTCATATGAATATCTCTTTAAAAAGTAATTGTTGAAAGTAAGAATACATTTATTGTGGGGTTTATAAAACATGTAGAAGCAAAATGACAAATATAGCACAAAAGATAAGAGAGTGGAAATGGTAGTGTTCTTTTAAGGTTCCTAGACATAAAGTGATACAATAGGTATAATATTTGATGGTAAACAGTCACAAGCAAAAACATGTACTTGTAAATCCTATAGCAATGATTAAAAAAGAAAGAGGAAGAAAAAAAAGAGATATAGTTGAGAAGCCAATAGTGGAATGAAAACAGAATCGTTAAAAAATACAATTAACCCAAAAACAGAAGGGGGGAAAAAAAGGGAGGAAGAGCAAGTGAGGCAAACGAAACAAGAAGCAAGATGGAAGACTTAATTAAACCTGGTCATATCAATAATCACATTAAATGTAAATAGTCAAAGTACTCCAATTAAAAGGCAGATTGTCATATGAATAAATAAAAAAATCAATACCTAACTATAGCTGGTTCCCAGAAATCAACTTTAAATACAAAGACACAGATAAAAGTCAAAAAATGGAAGAAATATTCTATGTAAACAATAATCTAAATAAAGCTGGAGTGGCTGCACTGATATCAGACAAGCAGATTTAAAAGAAAGGTATACTTCATAATAAATAAATGAATTAATCAAAAGGGCATAAAATCTTAAGTGTGTATGTATCTAATAAAAGACCTCCAAAATACATGAAACAAAAATGGACTAGACTGCAAGAAGAAACAGAGACAAATTCACAATTACACTTGTACACTGTAACAGCCCTGAATTAATAACTGATAAAACAAGTAGATAGAAAATCAGTTAGGATGCAGAAGACTGGATCAACATTATCAGCCAACTTGATCTACTTTTCATTTACAGATGACACTACTCAATAACTGCAGAACACACACTCAAGTGCACATGAAATATTTATAAAGATGGATCAAATTCTGAACCATTAAGTAAACCTCGTTAAATTAAAAAATATACAGAAAATATTCTCTGACTGCAAGTAAGTTAGAAACCAATAATATATCTGAAAAAAAATCCCCAAATATTAGGAAATTAAAAACATTTCTAATAGCCTATTGTCAAAGAAGAAAACACAAAGGAAATGAAAAAACATGTTGGATTGAATGAAAATGAAAACACTCATATTAAAATTTGAGGGATGTAGCTAAAGCAGTGCTTAGAGGGGGATTAAAAGCATTAAATGTGTATAAGAGGAGGGGAAAAATACCTTCTCAAGTCAATGCTTTAAGATTCTACTTTAAGAAATTAGAAAAAGAGCAAATACAATCCAAACAGAAGAAAGGAAATAATAGAAGAGAGGATTAAAGATGGCAGTGTGAGAGGTGAGAGAGAGGCTTCCTCCTAAAACCGCATATAATACGAAAACATAATTAATACTATTACTCTTGAAAGAGTAACAGGAAAGAGGACTGTGCTAAACTGCATACACCTGGAGAAAAGAGCAGACCTCACGGAAGAGGGCACCAATAACACTCCCCTGTGACCCCGACATTGCATCAGGGGCTGAGCAGCTCCAGAGAATAGAGCATGTGGGCACTAGAGGGCGCCATATACAACTATGAAACACCAAAGGAACCCGGTTCAAAGTAAAATTAATACAGCTCCTGAGAAAGATTTAAATGACATCAACCTCATGAATCTTCCTGAAAGGCAGTTCAAAATAAAAATCATTAACATGTTCATGGAGGTATGGAAAGATATTCAAGAACTCAGGAATGAATTCTGATCGGTGATCAAATCGTTGAAGAGCAAAATGGACGGTATTAAAAGCAGATTGGATATGGTGGAGGAGACGATAAATGAAATAGAAACTAGAGAAGAGGAATACAAAGAAGCTGAGGCACAGAGAGAAAAAGGGATCTCTAAGAATGAAAGAATATTGAGAGAACTGTGTGACCAATCCAAACGGAACCACATTCACATTATAAGGATACCAGAAGAAGAAGAGGGAGAAAAAGGGATAGAAAGTGTCTTTGAGGAGGTAATTGCTGAAAACTTCCACAATCTGGGGAAGGACATAGTGTCTCAGGCCATGGAAATGCACAGATCTCCAACACAAGGGACCCAAGGAAGACAACACCAAGACATACAGCAATTAATATGGCAAAGATCAAGCATAAGGACAGACTACTAAAGGCAGCCAGAGAAAGAAATGTGATCACATACAAAGGAAAGCCCATCAGGCTTCATCAGACTTCTCAACAGAAAACTTACAGGCCAGAAGGGAGTGGCATAATGTATTTAATGCAATGAAGCACAAGGGCTTCAAACCCAGAATACTCTACCCAGAAAGGTTATCATTCAAATTTGAAGGAGGGATTAAACAATTTCCAGATAAGCTAAAGCTGAGAGAATTTAAATCCCACAAACCATCTCTAAAGTGTATTTTGGAGGGACTGCTATAGATGAAAGTGTTCCTAAGGTTTAATAGCTGTCACCAGATATAATAAAAATACAGTAAAGAAAGTAGAACAGCTAATTACTAAGCAAATGCAAAATTAAATTAACTATCCCCAAAGTCAATCAAGGGATAGACAAAGAGTACAGAATATGACACCTAACATAGAAAGAATGGAGGAGGAAAATGGAGGGGAAAAAAAAGAAGAACCTTTAGATTGTGTTTGTACAGCATACTAAGTGAGCTTAGTTAGACTCTTAGATATTAAGGAACTTAACCTTGAACCTTTGGTAACCATGAATCTAAAGCCTGCAATGGCAATAAGTACTAACCTATCGATAATCACCCTAAAGGTAAATGGACTGAATGCACGAATCAAAAGACACAGAGTCACTGAATGGATAAAAAAACAAGATCCATCTACATGCTGCCTACAAGAGACACACCTGACCCCCAAAGACATATACAGACTAAAAGTGAAGGAATGGAAAAATATATTTCATGCAAGTAATAGGGAAAAAAAAGCAGGAGTTGCAGTACTTGTATCATACAAAATAGACTTCAAAACAAAGAAAGTCACAACAAAGAAGGACATTACATAATGATAAAAGGGTCAATCCAACAAGAAGATATAACCATTATAAACATCTATGCGCCCAACAGAGGTGCACCTTCATATGTGAAACAAATACTAACAGAATTAAAAGGGGAAATAGAATGCAATGCATTCATTCTAGGAGATTTCAACACTCCACTCACTCTGAAGGACAGATCAACTGCACGGAAAATAAATAAGGAGACAGAGGCACTGAACAACATATTAGAACAGATGGACCTAACAGACATCTACAGAACTATACAACCAAAGGCAGCAGAATACACATTCTTCTCAAGTACACATGCAACATTTTCAAGAATAGATAATATACTAGGCCACAAAAAGAGCCTTGGTAAATTCAAAAAGACTGAAACCGCACCAACCAGTTTCTCAGACCACAAAGGTATGAAACTAGAAATAAATTATGCAAAGAAAATGAAAAATCCTACAAACACATGGAGGCATCACAACATGCTCCTCAATAACCAATGGATCAATGACCAAATAAAAACAGAGATCAAGCAATATATGAAGACAAATGACAACAATAATTCAACACTGCAAAATCTGTGGGACGTAGCGAAGGCCATGCAAAGAGGAAAGTATGTTGCAATACAGGCCTACCTCAGGAAAGAAGAACAATCCCATATGAGCAGTCTAAACTCACAATTAATGGAATAGAAAAGGAAGAACAACTGAGGCCCAAAGTCAGTAGAAGGAGGGACATAATAAAGATTAGAGCAGAAATAAATAAAATTGAGAAGAATAAAACAATAGAAAGAATCAATGAAAGCAAGAGCTGGTTCTTTGTGAGAAAATAAACAAAATAGATAAACCCATAGCCAGACTTATTAAAAAAAAAGTCTACTCACATAAACAGAATCAGAAATGACAAAGGAAAAGTCACTACAGATACCACAGAAACACAAAGAATTATTAGAGAATAATATGAAAAATTATATGCCAACAAACTGGATAACCTAGAAGAAATGGACAACTTTCTAGAAAAATACAACCTTCCGAGGCTGCCCCAGAAAGAAACAGAAAATCTGAATAGACAAATTACCAGCAAAGAAACTGAACTGGTAATCAAAAAACCACCTGGCCCAAATTCACTGCTGAATTTTATCAAATATTTAGTGAAGACCTAATACCCATCCTCCTTAAAGTTTTCCAAAGAGTAGAAGAGGGAATACTTCCGAAATCATTCTATGAGGCCAGCATCACTCTAACACCAAAACCAGGCAAAGATACCACAGAAAAAGACAATTACAGACCAATATCCCTGATGAACATAGATGCAAAAATTCTCAACAAAATATTAGCAAACCGAATTCAAAAATACATCAAAAAGATCATCCATCATGATCAAGTGGGATTCATTCCAGGGATGCAAGGATGGTACAACATTTGACAATCCATCAACATCATCCACCACATCAACAAAAAGAAGGACAAAAACCCCATGATCATCTCCATAGATGCTGAAAAAGCATTTGACAAAATTCAACATCCATTCATGATAAAAACTCTTAACAAAATGTGTATAGAGGGCAAGTACCTCAACGTAATAAAGGCCATATATGACAAACCGACAGGCAACATTATACTTAACAGCGAGAAGCTGAAAACTTTTCCTTTAAGATTGGGAACAAGACAAGGATGCCCACTCTCCCCACTTTTATTCAACATAGTACTGGAGGTCCTAGCCACGGCAATCAGACAACACAAAGAAATAAAAGGCATCTAGAATGGAAAGGAAGAAGTTAAACTGTCCCTGTTTGCAGATGACATGATATTATACATAAAAAACCCTGAGGAATCGACTCCAAAACTACTAGATCTAATATCTGAATTCAGCAAAGTTGCGGAATACAAAATTAATACACAGAAATCTGTGGCATTCCTATACACTAACAATGAATTAGCAGAAAGAGAAATCAGGAAAACAATTGAATTCACAGTTACATCCAAAAGAATAAAATACCTAGGAATAAACCTAACCAAGGAAGTGAAAGACCTATACTCTGAAAACTAGAAGACACTCCTGAGAGAAATTAAAGAAGATACCAATAAATGGAAACACATCACATGCTCATGGATAGGAAGAATTAATATTGTCAAAATGGCCATCCTGCCTAAAGAAATCCAGATTCAATTCAATTCCTATCAAAATGCCAACAGCATTTTTCAATGAACTAGAGAAAATAGTTCTAAAATTCACATGGAACCACAAAAGACCCCAAATAGCCAATGCAATCCTGAGAAGGAAGAATGAAGCTGGGGGGATTATGCTCCCCAATTTCAATCTCTACTACAAAGCCACAGTAATCAAGATAATTTGGTACTGGCACAAGAACAGACCCACAGACCAGTGGAACAGACTAGAGAGCCCTGATATAAACCCAAACATATATGATCAATTAATATATGATAAAGGAGCCATGGACATACAATGGGGAAATGCCCGCCTCTTCAACAACCGGTGTTGGCAAAACTGGACAGCTACATGCAAGAGAATGAAACTGGATTATTGTTTAACCCCATACACAAAAGTAAACTCAAAATGGATCAAAGACCTGAATGTAAGTCATGAAACCATAAAACTCTTAGAAGACAACATAGGCAAAACTCTCCTGAATAGAAACATGAGCAACTTCTTCCTGAAGGCATCCCCTTGAGCAAGGGAAACAAAAGCCAAAATGAACTCATGGGACTACATAAAACTAAAAAGTTTCTGTACAGCAAAGAACACCATCAACAGAACAAAAAGGCACCCTACAGTATGGGAGAATCTATTTGTAAATGACGTATCTGACAAGGGGTTAACACCCAAAATATATAAAGATCTTACCTGCCTCAACACCCAAAAGGCAAATAACCCGATTTAAAAATGGACAGAGGATAGGAAGAGACAGTTCTCCAAAGAAGAAATTCAGTTGGCCAACAGACACATAAAAAGATGCTCCACATCACTAATCTTCAGGGAAATGCAAATAAAAAACCACAATGAGGTATCACCTCACACGAGTTAGGATGGCCAGCATCGAAAAGACTAATGACAACAAATGCTGGCGAGGATGCAGAGAAAGGGGAACCCTCCTACACTGCTGGTGGGAATGTAAGCTAGTTCAACCATTGTGGAAACGAATATGGAGGTTCCTCAAAAAACCAAAAATAGAAATACCATTTGACCCAGGAATCCCACTCCTTGGATTTTACCCAAAGAATATAACCTCTCAGATTCAAAAAGACATATGCACCCCTATGTTTATCGCAGCACTATTTACAATAGCCAAGATATGGAAGCAACCTAAGTGTTCATCAGTAGATGAATGGATAAAGAAGAGGTGGTACATATACACAATGGAATACTATTCAGCCGTAAGAAAGAAACAAATTCTACCATTTGCAACAACATGGATGGAGCTGGAGGATATTATGCTCAGTGAAATACCCCAGGTGGAGAAAGACAAGTGTCAAATGATTTCCCTCATTTGTGGAGTATAACAATGAAACAAAACTGAAGGAACAAAATAGTAGCAGACTCAAGAGACTCCAAGAAGGAACTAGTGGTTAACAAAGGGGAGTGGTGTGGGAGGGTGGGTGGGGAGGGAGGGAGAAGGGGATTGAGGGGTATTATGTTTACTACACATGGTGTGGGCAGTCATGGGGAAAACAGTGTAGCACAGGGAAGGCAAATAGTGAATCTGTGGCATCTTACTACACCCGAGGACAGTGACTGCATTCGGGTATGGGTGGGGACTTGATAATATGGGTAAATGTAGTAAACACATTTTTTCATGTGAAACCTGCATAAGAGTATGTATCAATAATACCTAAATAAAAAAATAAAGGAAATAATAAAGGTTAGAGCAAAAATTTTTTAAATACAGAACCAGAAAACAACAGGTAGAAATCTCCAAGGAAACCAAAAGTTGCTCTTCTGAAAAGTTAATAAAATTGGTAAACATATAGCCAGAATGATCAGGAAAAAATTACTAATATCAGCAATAAGAGAGGAGACACTACTGTAGATTCTACAGACATTAAAATGATAAGGGAATATTATCAGCAACTTTATGCCAACAGACTAAACAATTTAGGTGAAATGGACAGACTCCTTAAAAGGTACAAATTAGCAAAGATCATTCAAGAAGAAATAGATAAACTGAGTAAGACCCACATCTATTAAAGAAATTAAATATGTTGCTGAAAATCTTTTCACAAAGAAAACTTGAGGCCCAGTTGGCTTTACTTGTAGTTCTAACAAACATAAAGAAGGTATAATATCCATTCAATACAAACTCTTCTGGAAAACAGAAGGGGAGAGAACAGTTCTCATTTTTTAGACCAGCATTACCCTGATACCAAAACCAGACAATGACATTATGAGAAAAGAGAATAATGGGTCAGTATTTCTCATGATAGGTGTGATAATCCTTAACAAATATTAAGATACAGAATCCAGCATGACCAAATACAAGGTTAATTTAATATTTTAAAATTAGTATTAATGAATTCACCTTATCAATAGAATGAGAAAACCTGTACGATTATCCTAGTAGATGCAGAGAAAGCATTTCAGGAAGTGAACTTCCTCAATCTTATTGATAAAGGGTATTGAAAGAAAACTTACATCTAACAGCCTATTTAATGGTGGAACTCTGAGTCTTGTGACCCTAAGACTGTGAACAAGGCAAGAATGTCTGTCTCACCACTTAAGTTCAACACGGCATTGGGAGTCCTAGCCTATCCAATAAGGCAAGAACAATAAATAAAAAAGCATACAGGCCAGAAAGGAAGAAGTAAAACTATTTGCAGACAAGATTTGCTTATGTAGAAAGTTTTACAGAATCTACATAAGAGCTAAAACTAGTGAGTTTAGCAAGACTGAAGAATACAGGTTCCAATAAAAATTTGGTGCTTGTGGACTAGAAGACTCACGATCCACACAATTCTTTCCAAAGTGGTCTGTTGATTCAAAATAATGTCAATCAAAATCCCAGCAGGCTTTTGGGTAGAAACTAAGAAACTGATTCTACAATTTAGATGGGCAAAGGGCCTACAATATCCAAAATTATTTTGAAAAGAAGAATAAAATTGGAGAGCTTACACGATCAGATTTCAAGACTTACTTGTAAGCTACATTATTTAAAAGAGTGTGATATTATCCTAAAGCTAGCCATAAAGTTAAATAGAACAGAAAAGAGTCTACAAAGAGACACAAATACATATGACCAATTGTTTTTCTTTTTTTTTGGTATCATTAATGTACAATCACTTGAATATTATGGTTACTAGAGCCCTATTATCAACTCCCCCCACATACCGCACTACAGTCACTGTCCATCAGCGTAGTAAGATGCTATAGAATCATTACTTGTCTTCTCTATAAATACTGCCTTTCCTGTGTCCCCCACCGCTAAACTACGTGTGCTAATCATAATGTCCCTTTACCACTTATACCTCCCTCCCCATCCATCCTCCCCAGCCCCTTTCCCTTTGGTAATTGTTAGTCCATTCTTGGGTTCTGTGAGTCTGCTGCTGTTTTGTTCCTTCAGTTTTTGCTTTGTTTTTATACTCCACAGATGAGTGAAATCATTTGATACTTGTCTTTCTCTGCCTGGCTTATTTCACTGAGCATAATACCCTCTAGCTCCATACATGTTGCTGCAAATTGTAGGATTTGTTTTCTTCTTATGGATGAATAATATTCCATTGTGTATATGTACCACCTCTTCTTTAGCCATTCATCTATGGATGGACACTTAGGTTGCTTCCGTTTCTTGGCTATTGTAAATAGTGTTGCGATAAACACAGAGGTGCGTATGTCTTTTTCAAACTGTGCTGCTGCATTCTTAGGGTAAATTCCAAGGAGTGGGATTCCTGGGTCAAATGGTATTTCTATTTTGAGTTTTTTTGAGGAACCTCCATACTGCTTTCCACAATGGCTGAACTAGTTTACATTCCCACCAGCAGTGTAGGAGGGTTCCTTTCTCCACATCCTTGCCAACATTTGTTGTTTGTGTTTTGGATGCTGGCCATCCTAACTGGTGTGAGGTGATATCTCATTGTGGTTTTAATTTGCATTTTTCTGATGATTAGTGATGTGGAGCATCTTTTCATGTGCCTGTTGGCCATCTGAATTTCTTCTTTGGAGAAGTGTCTGTTCAGCTCCTCTGCCCATTTTTTAATTGGCTTATTTGCTTTTTGTTTGTTGAGGTGCATGAGCTCTTTATATATTTTGGCTGTCAGCCCCTTATCGGATATATCATTTATGAATATATTCTCCCATACCACAGGATGTCTTTCTGCTCTACTGATGGTGTCCTTTGCTGTACAGAAACTTTTTAGTTTGATATTGTCCCACTTGTTCATTTTTGCTTTTGTTTCCCTTGGCTGGGGAGATATTTTCATTAAGAAGTTGCTCATGTTTATGTCCAAGAGATTTTTGCCTATATTTTTTTCTAAGAGTTTTATGGTTTCATGACTTACATTCAGGTCTTTGATCCATTTTGAGTTTACTTTTATGTATGGAGTTAGACAGTAATTCAGTTTCATTCTCTTACATGTAGCTGTCCGTTTTGCCAACAACAACTGTTGAATAGGCTGTCATTTCCCCATTGTATATCCATGGCTTCTTTATCGTTTATTAGTTGACCATATATGCTTGGGTTTATATCTGGACTCTCTAGCCTATTCCACTGGTCTATGGGTCTGTTCTTGTGCCAGTACCAAATTGTCTTGATTACTGTGGCTTTGTAGTAGGGCTTGAAGTCAGGGCGTGTAATTCCCCCTGCTTTATTCTTCCTTCTGAGGATAGCTTTGGCTATTCGGGGTCTTTTGTTGTTCCATAGGAATTTTAGAACTATTTGCTCTAGTTCATTGAAGAATGCTGTTGGTATTTTGATAGGAATTGCACTGAATCGGCAGATTGCTTTAGGCAGGATGGCTATTTTGACAATATTAATTCTTCCTAGCCAAGAGCATGGGATGAATTTCCATTTGTTAGTGTCCTCTTTAATTTCTCTCAGGAGTGTCTTGTATTTTCAGGGTATGTGTCTTTCACTTCCTTGGTTAGGTTTATTCCTAGGTATTTTATTCTTTTCAATGCGATTTGTGAATGGAATTGGTTTCCTGATTTCTCTTTCTGCTAGTTCACCACTAGTATATAGGAATGCAACAGATTTCTGTGTACTAATTTTGTATCCTGCAACTTTGCTGAATTCAGATATTAGATCTAGTAGTTTTGGAGTGGATTCTGTAGGGTTTTTTATGTAAAATATGATGTCATCTGCAAACAGGGACAGTTTGACTTCCTTATCAATCTGGATGCCTTTTATTTCTTTGTGTTGTGTGATTGCCATGGCTAGGACAACCAGAACTATGTTGAATAAAAGTGGGGAGAGTGGGCATCCTTGTCTTGTTCCTATCTTAAAGGAAAAGCTTTCAGCTTCTCACTGTCAAGGATAATGTTGGCTGTGGGTTTGTCATATATGGCTTTTATTATGTTGAGGTACTTGCCCTCTATACACATTTTGTTGAGAGTTTTTAACATGAATGGATGTTGAATTTTTGTCAAATGCTTTTTCAGCATCTATGGAAATGATCATGTCGTTTTTGTCCTTCTTTTTGTTGATGTGGTGGATGATGTTGATGGATTGTCAAATGTTGTACCATCCTTGCATCCCTGGAATGAATCCCACTTGATCATGATGGATGATCTCTTTGATGTATTTTTGAATTCGGTTTGCCAATATTTTGTTGAGTACTTTTGCATCTATGTTCATTAGGGATATTGGTCTGTAATTTTCTTTTTTTGTGGTGTCTTTGCCTGGTTTTGAGAGTGATGTTTGTCTCATAGAATGAGTTTGGGAGTATTCCCTCCTTTTCTACTTTTTGGAAAACTTTAAGGAGGATGGGTATTAGGTCTTCAGCAAATGTTTGATAAAATTCAGCAGTGAAATCATCTGGACCAGGTGGTTTTTTGATTACCAATTCAGTTTCTTTGCTGGTAATTTGCCTATTCAGATTTTCTGTTTCTTTCTGGGGCAGCCTCGGAAGGTTGTATTTTTCTAGAAAGTTGCCCATTTCTTCTAGGTTATCCAGTTTGTTACCATATAATTTTTCATAGTATTCTCTAATAATTCTTTGTATTTCTGTGGTGTCCGTAGTGATTTTTCCTCTCATTTCTGATTCTGTTTATGTGTGTAGACTCTCTTTCTTTCTTGATAAGTCTGGCTAAGGGTTTATGTATTTTGTTTATTTTCTTGAAGAACCAGCTCCTGCTTTCATTGATTCTTTCTATTGTTTTATGCTTCTCAATTTTATTTATTTCTGCTTTAATCTTTATTATGTCCCTCCTTCTACTGACTTTGGGCCTCATTTGTTCCTCCTTTTCTGGTTTCATTAATTGTGAGTTTAGACTGTTCATTTGGGATTGTTCTTCTTTCCTGAGGTAGGCCTGTATTGCGGTGTATTTCCCTCTTAGCATGACCTTCTCTGCGACCTACTGATTTTTCAGTGTTGAATTATTGTTGTCATTTGTCTCCATATATTGCTTTATCTCTGTTTTGATTTGGTCATTGAACCATTGAGTATTTAGGAGCGTGTTATTAAGCCTCCATGTGTTTGTGCGCTTTTTCGTTTTTTTGTGTTATTTATTTCTAGTTTCATACCTTTGTGATCTGAGAAGCTGGTTAGTACAATTTCAATCTTTTTGAATTTACTGAGGGTCTTTTTGTGGCCTAGTATATGATCTATTCTTGAAAATGCTCAATGTGCACTTGAGAAGAATGTGTATCCTGTTGTTTTCAGATGGAGTGTTCTGTAGATGTCCGTTAGGTCCATCTGTTCTAATACGTTGTTCAGTGCCTCTGTCTCTTTATTTTGTCTGGTTGATCTGTCCTTTGGAGTGAGTGGTGTGTTGAAGTCTTCCAAAATGAATGCATTGCATTTTATTTCCCCCTTTAATTCTGTTAGTATTTGTTTCACATATGTAGGTGATCCTGTGTTGGATGCATAGATATTTATAATGGTTATATCCTCTTTTTGGACTGACCCTTTTATCATTATGTAATGTCCTTCTTTGTGTCTCTTGTGACTTTCTTTGTTTTGAAGTCTATTTTGTCTGATACAAGTACTGCAATTCCTGCTTTCTTCTCCCTATTAGTTGCATGAAATATCTTTTTCCATCCCTTTACTTTCAGTCTGTGTATGTCTTTGGGTTTGAAGTGAGTCTCTTGTAGGCAGCATATAGATGGGTCTTGTTTTTTTATCCATTCAGTGACTCTATGTCTTTTGATTGGTGCATTCAGACCATTTACATTTAGGGTGATAATGGATAGGTATGTATTTATTGCCATTGCAGGCTTTAGATTTGTGGTTACCAAAGGTTTAAGGGTAATTCCTTTACTATCTAACAGTTTAATTTAACTCACTTCGTATGCTATTACAAACACAACCTAAAGCTTTTTTTTTCCTCCTCCTCCATTCTTTGTATGTTATGAATCATATTCTGTACTCTTTGTCTATCCCTTGGGTGACATCTATTTAGCCTTAGGAATACTTCCATCTATGGGAGTCCCTCCAAAATGCACTGTAGAGGTGGTTTGTTGGAGGTAAATTCTCTCAGCTTTTGCTTATCTGAAAAATTTTTAATCCCTCCTTCAAATTCGGCCAATTGGTTTTCTACAAAGGTGTCATGGTAATTCAGTTGGGGAAAAGATAAATCTTTTCAGCAAGTGGGGCAGGAACAATCAGATACCCATATGGAAATACAGTATATGGATGTTTACCTCACACCATGTGTAAAAATGAACTAAAAGTGGATCACAGACCTAGCTATAAAAGAGTGTTAAATTTCCCCTTCCCATTCCCTTCTGTCTATAAATGCCTTTCATTTTGTATAGCCCTTTGGGTCTCCTTTCTGTTGCTTGGTGGGATGCTGTTTGATTCGCAAACCATTGAGGAAAGCCAATCTGATCTTTAAATTTACTCAGTTGAACTTTTGCTGTTTAACAAGATAAATGTATAAACCTTTCAAGAGAAAAGAGGAGACTATCTTAGGACTTCTAGTAAGGATTTCTTAAAAAAGACATAAAAAGCAAAACCTATGAAAGAAAAAAAAATCAGTAAGTTGAACTTTATCAAAATTTAAATCATTTGTTCTTCAAAATGAAGATAAAAATAAAACGAAAATGCAAGCCACACACAGAGAGGAATTTTTTGTAAAATAAGTATTTGATAAAGGACTTGTATCCAGAATACACACACAATTCTTACTGCGCAAAAAAGTTGCCCTCCCCACAACTTAATTTGAACACATCTGGATGGCAAATAAGTACATGCAACATCATTAAACAACAGGCAAATGCAAATCAAAAACACCATGGGGTATCACTATATAGCCACCAGAATAGCTAGAATTAAAATGATGGACAATACCCAGCATTGGTCAGAATGTGTTGCAAATAGGAACTCTTCAATGTTGCTGACAGGAATGCAAATGGTATAGACACTCTGGAAACCAGTGTGGCAGTTTCTTATAAAGTTTATCATACACTTACCATATAACCTAGCATTTCATTCCTAGGAATGAAGAGAAATGAAAACACATGTCCACAAAAAGACACTCAAATGTTCATGGCAGTATTATTCCCAAAAGCCCCAAACTGGAAACAACAGAAAACCATTAGGTGGTAAACGGACATCCCTACAATATAATCCTCCTCAGCAATAAAAAGGAACAAAACCTGTGACATTCAAGTAAGGATTGGTCTCAGCAGCACCGGGCTGAGAGCCCTGACACTGAAGACTGTGCCCTGGATGACTCATGTATATGAAATTATAGGAAAAAAACCTATAGTGACAGAAAGCAGATCAGTGGTTGCCAGGAGCTGGAGGATCAGGGCAGGGGACTGACTGCAAATGGTCACAGAACAACTTTCTGGGTGAAGGAAATGCTCTAAGTGGTAACGTGGTGGTGGTTACATTAATGTATATGTGTGTCAGAATTCCTATTTTATACACCTAAACTTGGTGACTTTTCTTGAATGTAAATATACCCCAAATAAAGCTTATAAAAGAAAAAAGAAAAAAATACTTTACTTCCACACCAGTGCCAAAACCACAGGGTCCCTTACACAGGGATCTCTGCAGCAGTTTGAAGGCTGTTACTGATCCACTACCTGAAGCTGCAGAGCCAGCAGACAGGGGCACCTGAAGCACTGCCGCGGGCAGTTCACTGGCTGCACAGTGACTGCTCTCAGTCTCCCGGTGGCCTATAACACCCTGCTAGAGAGGAAGGAAACAGATTTTAACATCTCAAGCATCTTGTAATAAAGTGACTGGCAGATCTTCAACTTCACATGTTAAACAGAATAAAATGTATATATATAACTGTGAAGTACAAGCTTTTCAGCTTGTCCCCAAGAATGCAGTCAAAATTCCTTGGTTATAATAGTAAAGACAATACTGTTTTTTTTCCTCCAAAATTTTTTTTGTTGATATACAGTCTTATATTAGTTTCAAGTATACAACACAGTGGTTCAACAGTTCTCCGTATTAAATCCTCACCCCCACAAGTACAGCTACTATCTGTCACCACAGGAAGATGTTACAGAATCATTGACTATATTCAAGCTGTACCATCCCAATGACCAACCTACATTATGATTAAGAATTTCTGTGCCCCTTGTCTACCCACCCCCATGGTAACTAGTCCCTTCTCCATGTCTAAGAGTCTACCATTGTTTTGTTCATTCTGTTTTGCTTTGTATCTATAGATACAAAAGAAGCGAAATAATATGGTACTTTCTCTGCCTGACTTATTTTACTGAGCTTAATACTCTCTAGATCCATCCATGTTGCACACGGCAGGATTTCTTCCTTTCTTATTTTTAATTTAATTTTATTTTGGTATCATTAATATACAATCACATGAGCAACATTGTGGTTACTAGATTCTCCCCATTATCAAGTCCCCGCCACATACCCCATTACAGTCACTGTCCATCAGCATAGTAAGATGCTATGGAGTCACTACTTGTCTTCTCTGTGCTATACTGCCTTCCCTGTGCCCACCCCCTAACTTTGTGTGATCATGATGACCCTTATTCCCCTTTCCCTCCCTTCCCACCCACTCTCCCCTTTCCCTTTGGCAACTGTTAGTCTATTCTTGGGTTCTGTGAGTCTGCTGCTGTTTTGTTCCTTCAGTTTTTGCTTTGTTCTTATGCTCCACAGATGAGTGAAATCATTTGGTACTTGTCTTTCTCTGCCTGGCTTATTTCACTGAGCCTAACACCCCCAGCTCCATCCACAGGATTTCTTTCTTTTTATGGCTGAATAATATTCCATTGTGTATACGTACCACATCTTCCTTATCCATTCATCTACTGAAGGAGACACTACTGTTTTTTGAGCACCATATAGGTGCATGTTTTAATTTTTTTTTGTCAATCAGAAAATGTATACTGAACATTTTATGAGTACTAAGCACTGTGACAAACACTAGGTGTATGATAGTTAAAGTTCCAGCTACCTTGAGCTCATACAGCATGGGAAGAAAGACTATATAAATATTACTTCTTTTAATCTTCAGAATAAGCTATGATGTGTCCATGTCTCCATTTTTCAAATAAGGGAACAAGATAAGGAAAGGTTAAATAACTTGTCTAAGCTAACCGACCTAACAAGTGACAGAGCTGGGATCTGAATCCATGTTTTATTCCACAGCTCAGGCTTTGCTCACTGGGATATACTGCCTTACAATAGATTTCTACAAAGTACACTAATATGAGCCTTTTAAAATTGAGTATATTTCCTTGATTTGGATCATCAGATTTTGAAAATTTGTCAGAAGAGGACATTATACCTTGAAGGAAGACCAAGAAAAATTGTGTAAATATTTACACTTGTCTTGGATCCTATACCTCAATATAGGAACGTCATAATCCAAAGTTTAACCTGATACATACATCTGAGGATGCCTTTTTAGGTAAAGGGATGAAGTTAAAGGGAACTGACCAAAAAATTTTTGTTTTTGAAAATAACATGAATAAGTATGAAACTATCAACTGCCTACATTGCTGATAAGTAATGACAAAAAGCAGTTCCTGCCCCCTTCACACACACCCTCTGTCCTACAACTACGCCTGAGAAAGCTAAATTCATGTCTTACCAATAGGCGTGTTCCTGTCTTACCTGACCATAACCACAGTTTTAAGTAAGAAAATACATTTTAGAGGCAGTGAACATGTTAAACTTAATGCCTGGATATCAAATTAAAAGGGGAACAACCCAGTTAATATAGAAAATTTGGAAGATAGCACTTTGGGGAAAGCCATGAAAAGCATCTGAGAAACCAGACAGCAGCTTCTTCCACTGTGCTCTTCAATGGAGTCAGGGAAACAGTGCACTTTCTGCAGAACAGAGCTGGCAGTCTCCAACACGGCGGTGACACAGATTATGTACTGAGGCCATTAGTGTTGAGTCCCAGGGTAAGAACCTTAATTTTAGTAGGAGGACCCCCATTTATTTTCTAACTTGTGCCTTTAAAGTCAGCATCACTTACACATTCAGCTTCTGGACAAGCACCCCTTCTCACCTGCTCTGAAGATGCACAGGATCTGAGCATGTCTTCCTGCAGTAAGTTGAGCTGCAGTGGGGAGCTGGTCCCTGAGGGGATCAAGGGGTGCTCTTCACCCTGGGCCTCCCATTTTTCCTTAGCTCTCCTTTGGCTGATAACTGAAGGGGGTGGTTCCAGGTCTGGAGCCATTGCTGATACTGAGAATGGTATTTCAGAAGAGCCTGTGGCTCCCAAGAGTGGATATGGAGAGAATGATGGTAAAAACAGAGGACAGATAGGGGGCTCATGCAGGAAAATTGCCATAAAAGTATCAAAGTAAGGGGCAGGGAGAGCTGGAAAAGACTGCAAGCCATTGGACAAAGGCGGCTTCGGTAGACACTTGAGTGCAGCTCCTGAGGCTACATGTTCTCTTCCCAGGGAGGTCACGGCAGGGAGGGCAAAGGCTGGTACGAGATAAGGGGTCTGGCTGGGAAACACCACGGCAGCCGGGAACGACAGGCCAGAGCCATGAGGAGAGCAGGTGGGGGTAGGGCCCCTGGGCTGTCCGTCCTGGACCTCTCCTCTGAGGTGCTGACAGAAGCTCTCCTTAGAGCTGCCACTGTCCAATGGCACAGGCAGCTTCTTACGCTTGGGCTTCCCCTTCCTGCCTCCAGCTGATCTGGTCTGCTTGGAAGTATAATCTCCTGAAAGGATAAAGAGGGAGGGATATGTTATGGAAAGCCAAAACCAAAAAAGGAGGAGGATGGCATTTGCAGGTAATTCTAAGAGATTACCAAGGGATAAACACCTGTCAATACTGTATCTACTACAGGTGGGCAGAACGTAGCTCTGAAAAGGGGAACAAGGTCCTGGATAAATGTTGTTGCTATAAAATAAACTTATTTCAAGTAAAACCCCTATTCTTCATTCCTTATCTTCCAGTAATTGCATGTGATTTACAAAATTGATGACTAGATAAATGGCATATATATTTTTAAAATTCACTACCTTGAACATATGAATATTTTGCTTTGCTTCTGTTTTCTTGCTGTAGGTAGGAGCTATAGGGTGATGACAGGATCCTTTCCCGGAATTTATCAACATAATTTTGTTCTTCCTTCTGCGTGTGGGCTGACAGAACAGCCTTTGTGAGCCCTATGTGTTTAAAATCCTCTGAGGTCAGCGGGGCCAGGTATGTGCTTAGGGTCCCAGGCTCACATCCTAGGGTAGCATCCTCTGCTGGAGTCAGTTCTGCTGAGGTGGAAGAAGACAGATTTAACTTATTCCCTACCAGTTACTTTCATTTATTTCACTAATTTTACTGCCTTTCAATAAATTTTTACAAACATTATTACAACAGCTGGAATATAAAAACATTAACCTAGCACATAAATTATTTTTATTTTTCTGCCTTTATATTTTTGTACACTTGGATATATATTGTACAGAGCTGTAATATTCAAGGTGGATACAGTTATTTATTAAAATCTTTTTATTGTAAATATTTTCATATCTCCCTGAATTCTTCAGAATTTTTTTGAATTTATTTTTTAACATATACTACATATTCATGTGGCTCAACAATCGGCGAGCAATGAAAGGCAGCTGGTCAATCCTCCCCACCCCAGCTCTGTCTCTTCAACTCAAGGAGTTCACCAGGCTCCATGTAGTTGCACTCTAGAAACTCTCAGGGCAATAAACCAGGTGAATCTATACAAATGAACGAAGCACATTATAAGAGATAATTTCATGAATAGATATTTAAAAATTTTACAGGATAATAACTACTTAAACAAGAATAATACAGCATGAGATTTATAATATATATAGAAGTATCATATATGCCAACATATAAAGGTGAGAGTGGGGAAACAGAAATACACTATTGTAAGGTTTTTGTACTCTACCTGAAGTGGTATAATATTTCTAGAAAGTAGACTGAAAAATTGAATATGTATATACCATAAACCCTAAAGCAACCACTAAAATAAAGCTCACTTTAAATATAAAGATACACATGGTTAATATACAATAAAGGAGCCATGGATATACAATAGGGAAATGACACCCTCTTCAACAGCTGGTGTTGGCAAAACTGGACAACTACATATAAGAGAATGAAACTGGATTACTGTCTAAACCCATACACAAAAGTAAACTCGGAATGGATCAAAGACCCAAATGTAAGTCATGAAACCATAAAACTCTTAGAAAAAATCATAGGCAAAAATCTCTTGGACATAAACATGAGCAACTTCTTCATGAACATATCTCCCCAGGCAAGGGAAACAAAAGCAAAAATGAACAAGTGGGACTATATCAAGCTGAAAAGCTTCTGTACAGCAAAGGACACCATCAGTAGAACAAAAAGACATCCTACAGTATGGGAGAATATATTCATAAATGACATATCCGATAAGGGGTTGACATCCAAATTATAAGAGTTCACGCACCTCAACAAACAAAAAGCAAATAAGCCAATTAAAAAATGGGCAGAGGAGCTGAACAGACACTTCTCCAAAGAAGAAATTCAGATGGCCAACAGGCACATGAAAAGATACTCCACATCACTAATCATCAGAAAAATGCAAATTAAAACCACAATGAGATATCACCTCACACCAGAGAGGATGGCCAACATCCAAAACACAAACAGCAACAAATGTTGGCGAGGATGTGGAGAAAGGGGAACCCTCCTACACTGCTGGTGAGAATGTAAACTAGTTCAACCATTGTGGAAAGCAGTATGAAGGTTCCTCAAAAAACTCAAAACAGAAATACCATTTGACCCAGGAATCCCACTCCTAGGAATTTACCCTAAGAATGCAGCAGCCCAGTTTGAAAAAGACATATGCACCCCTATGTTTATCGCAGCACTATTTACAATAGCCAAGAAATGGAAGCAACCTAAGTGTCCATCAGTAGATGAATGGATAAAGAAGATGTGGTACATATACACAATGGAATATTATTCAGCCATAAGAAGAAAACAAATCCTACCATTTGCAACAACAAGGATGGAGCTAGAGGGTATTATGCTCAGTGAAATAAGTCAGGCAGAAAAAGACAAGTTTCAAATGATTTCACTCATATGTGGAATATAAGAACAAAGAAAAAAACTGAAGGAACAAAACAGCAGCAGACTCACCAAACCCAAGATGGACTAACAGTTACTGAAGGGAAAGGGACTGGGGAGGTTGGGTGGGAAGGGGCACAGGGAGGGCTGTACAACTCAGAGAAGACAAGTAGTGATTCTATAGCATCTCACTACGCTGATGGACAGTGACTATAATGGGGTATCTGGGGGGGACTTGATGATGTGGGAAGTCTAGTAACCATAATGTTGCACATGTAACTGTAGATTAATGATACAAAAAAAAAGTAAAAGGGTGTATAAGATATGACATGCTAACACCAATTAAAAAAAGCTGGAGTGACTGAATATATTACTAGGAAAAAAGTATACTTTAGAACAAATATACAAGGGATAAAGAAGGTCATTTCACAATGATTAAAGGGTCAGTAAATTCATCAAGATGACTTAACAATCCTGAACATTTATGCACAAAATATAAGAGCTTCAAAATACATGAAGCAAAAAACTGGTAGAACCCCAAGAAGAAACAGATGCACCTACAATTATGGTCAGAGATTTCAATTCTTCTCTTGAGGCAGAACAAGTACGCAGAAAATCAGTAATGACAAACAAGACTTGAACCACACTACCAACCAACCTGATGTAGTTTATATGGATAGAACATTCAATCTAACAGCAGCAGAACAACCATTCTTTTCAAGTGTATACAGAATACTTGTCAAGATAGACCATATTATAGACCATAAAACAAGTCTCAATAAGAGAATTGAAGTTTGTATTTTCTCTGACCACAATGGGATTAAATTAGAAATCAGTAACAGAAAGAGTTCTGGAAAATCCTCAAATATGTGGTAAGTACATAATATGTGATAACATATATATAGATATATGATAATATAAATGGTTTCAAAGAGGGTATCAAAAGAGTTAATTGGTAGTATTTGAACATGATGAAAATGAAACGTAACGTATAGCAATGTGTGGGACGCAGCTAAAGGTAAAGGAAAATTCACACTAAAATCCATTAGTTAAGAAAAACATCAGAAACCATTACTTCAGCTTCCACTTTAAACTGGAAAAAGAGCAAGACAAAAGTAAGCAGAAGAAAGGACCTAATAAAGATCAGAATAAAATCAGTGAAGTAGAAAACAGTAAACCAATACTGAAAGTCAATGAAACTATAAGTTGGTTTTTTGAGAAGAGCAATAAAGTTGATCAAACTCTATAGCTAGATGATCAGGGAAAAAAGAGAAGATACAAGTTACCAATATCAGAAGTGACAGAGGGACTATCTCTAGAGTCTACAGATAAAAGAAAACATTATTAACCACTTTATTCCAATAAATATGACAACTTTGGCAATACAGACTCAATTCTTTGAAAGACACAAACTAACCAAGTACATTCAACAAGAAGTAGAAAACCTGAATAGTCCTATGTCTATTAAATAAATTGAATTTGTTGTTAAAAACTTCTTGACCAAAAAACTCTAAGCCCATATGGCTTCACTAGTGATTTTCAGCAAATATTTAAGAAAGAAAGAATATCAATTCTACATAAACCCTTGTAGAAAACTGAGGAGAAAACAACTTCACAACTCACACTATAAGGCCAGGATCATCCTGATCCCAAAGCCAGACAGTCATTATAAGAAAAACAAATAAACAAAGCTAGAAAGTACCCCCATAAACACAGATCTAGAAATTTTGTAGAAAATTCTTGCAGAATGAATCCACTACATAAAAAGGATTATGACCAACTGGGATTTATCCCAGGAATTCAAAGATACTTTAACATTTAAAAATTAAGCATAATTCATAACTGAAAAAAAGCTAAAAAAGAAAAATCTATGATAATCTCAATAGATACAGAGATTTGACAAAATCTAACATCCATTTCTCATTTTAAAAATTCTCAGGAAATTAAAAATGGAAACATTCTCAATTTGGTAAAAGGCATCTATGAAAAACCTATAGCTAACATAATTAATGTTTTCTCTCCAAGACTGAGAAAAACACAGTATTTGCTTTTACAAATTCTATTCAATATTTATTGGAGGTTCTAATCAGTTCAAGAAAGCAGGAGAAATAAATTTAAAATATTCAGGTTGGAAAGGAAGAAGTAAAACTGATTTTCACAGATATGTTCATACATGTAAAAAACCCTATGACATCTACAAAAAGTTACTAGAACCAGTAAGTGAATTTAGAAGGCTGTAGAATAAAAGATTATTGCACAAAAACCTATTATACTTCCATATGCCAGCAACAAACAACTGGAAATTGATATTAAAAAAAGTCCTATTTACAATATGAAATCCTCAGGGATAAAACTGACAAAAGATATGCAAGATCTGTAAACTGAAAATTACAAGGTACTCCACTGAGTAATTAAAGAACATCTAAATAAATGGGTAGATATACCAGGTTCATGGATTAGAGGACTCTATATTTTTGAGATATCAATTCTCCCAAAATGGATGTATAGATTGAATATAATCCCAATTAAAACCCCTGCAGGATTTTTAGAAAAAGACGGTGAGAAACTCCTTCATTTCTCTTTATTTTTTCTTTATTAAAATTTTGGACTCCTGGTTCAAGGTGATGACATAGGAATATCCTGAACTAACCTCCCCTCATAAACACACTGAGCCTACAGCTACATATGAAAGAATTACCTTAAAAAAACACAACACTACATGCTGGCGGTGTGCCAACTACACATCAGGCAGTGAGAAGAAAATGACATTGAAGCAGTTGGGAGAGGCTGGGGCAAAATCTTGCTATCAACCCCACCCCCAGTGGGGTGACCCATAACTGGGAGAAAACTCAAACCTGGGGCATCTCTCCAAGGAGCAAAGGGTTCAAACCCCACATCAAGCATGTCAACTTTTAAGATCTGCACCTGAGAGAAAACCCCCCAAAATTTTTAACTTCAAAAACCAATGGGACTTGTGTCCCAAGACCCACAAGACTGCAGTGATCTAAGAAATGGCTTGTAAAGGGTTAATGAGCTCCGACTCCCTAGCCTTACGGCCCAGGTCAGAGGCAGCCAATTGTGCCCAGACTTTAAGTAAAGAAGGCTCACATGCTTATATTAGAGCATCAGCGTGAGGAGCAGACATCCAATTTAACACACCCATCTAGAAGCTGGCTGGAACATGAGACAGGCAGGTGCCATCTTTGCTCTATCCCTTTGCTGTGATCCAGAGCACCAGTATCTCCTCAAAGGGAGCTTTTACACATATCTGGTGCCCGAACTTTTGGGGCTGATGCCCAGAGGATGCCTCTTGACCACCTAGCTCTGGAGGCCAAGGGAGCCTGCATTCTTAGTTCCATGGGACTATAGTAATCAGTGTCACCCACAAAGGAGCATAAACCCCTGCCTGATGCCTTGATTTTTGGCTGCTGCAAGAGACCACTTCTACATCACCTGGCTCTCGTCCAGGAAGTTCCAAACAAGATGAACTCAAAGAGACCTATACCAAGATACATTATAATCAAAATGTCAAAAGTTAAAGACAAGGAGAGAATCTTAAAGACGGCAAGAGAAAAACAACTTGTTACATACAAAGGAGCTCCCATAAGACTATAAGCAGGCTTTTCAGCAGAAATTTTACAGGCCAGAATGGAGTGGCATGATACAGTGAAAGTATTGAAAGAAAACAAAAAAACCTTCGAGCCAAGAATACTATACTTAGCAAAGTTATTCAGAATTGAAGGACAGATAAGAGTTTTCCCAGATAAGCAAAGGCTAAAGAAGTTCATTCCACTAAACCAACCTTACAAGAAATGTTAAAGGGACTTCTTTAAGCTGAAAAGAATGGATACTCATTAGTAACAATAAAATATATGAGTGAATAATCTTTTTTTAAACATAATTTATTTTATCATTAATTTACAATTACATGTGCAATATTACGATTATTAAACTACCCCCTTCATCAGGTCCCCCCCACCAACCCCATTACAGTCACTGTCCATCAGCTTAGAGAGATGCTATAGAATCACTACTTGTCTTCTCTAAGTTGTACAGCCCTCCCCGTGCCCCCCCAACATTATATCTTCTAATCGTAATGCCCCTTTTTCCCTCTTATCCCTCCCTTCCCGCCCATTTTCACCAGTCCCTTTCCCTTTGGTAACTATTAGCCCGTTCTTGGGTTCTGTGAGTCTGCTGCTGTTTTGTTCCTTCAGTATTTTTTCTTTGTTCTTATACTCCACATATGAGTGAAATCATTTGATACTTGTCTTTTTCGGCTTGGCTTATTTCACTGAGCATAATACCCTCTAGCTCCATCCATGTTGTTGCAAATGGTAGGATTTGTTTTCTTCTTATGGCTGAATAATATTCCATTGTGTATATGTACCACTATCTTCTTTATCCATTCATCTACTGATGGACACTTAGGTTGCTTCCATTTCTTGGCTATTGTAAATAGTGCTGCAATAAACATAGGGGTGCACCTGTCCTTTTCAAATTGGGCTGCTGCATTCTTAGGGTAAATTCCTAGGAGTGGAATTCCTGGGTCAAATGGTATTTCTATTTTGAGTTTTTTGAGGAACCTCCATACTGCTTTCCACAATGGTTGAACTAATTTGCAGTCCCACCAGCAGTGTAGGAGGGTTCCCTTTTCTCCACATCCTCGCCAACATTTGTTGTTGTTTGTGTTTTGGATGTTGGCCATCCTCACTGGTGTGAGGTGATATCTCATTGTGGTTTTAATCTGCATTTCTCTGATGATTAGCGATGTGGAGCATCTTTTCATGTGCCTGTTGGCCATCTGAATTTCTTCTTTAGAGAAGTGTCTATTCATGTCCTCTGCCCATTTCTTAATTGGATTATTTGCTTTCTGTTTGTTAAGGTGCATGAGTTCTTTATATATTTTGGATGTCAACCCTTTATCAGATACGTTTTTTATGAATATATTCTCCCATACTGTAGGATGTCTTTTTGTTCTACTGATGGTGTCCTTTGCTGTACAGAAGCTTTGCAGCTTGATACAGTCCAACTTGTTCATTTTTGCTTTTGTTTCCCTTGCCCGGGGAGATATGTTCATGAAGAAGTTGCTCACGTTTATGTCCAAGAGATTTTTGCCTATGTTTTTTTCTAAGAGTTTTATGGTTTCATGACTTACATTTGGGTCTTTGATCCACCTTGAGTTTACCTTTGTGTATGGGGCTAGACAGTAGTCCAGTTTCATTCTCTTACACGTAGCTGTCCAGTTTTTCCAACACCAGTTGCTGAAGAGGCTGTCATCTCCCCATTGTATATCCAAGGCACTTTTATCAAATATTAATTGACTGTATATGTTTGGCTTAATGTTTGGATTTTCTATTCTGTTCCACTGGTCGGTGGGTCTGTTTTTGTGCCAATACCAAATTGTCTTGATTACTGTGGCTTTGTAGTAGAGCTTGAAGTCAGGGAGTGTAATTCCCCCCGTTTTATTCCTCCTTCTCAGGATTGATTTGGCTATTCGGGGTCTTTTGTGGTTCCATATGAATTTTAGAATTATTTGTTCCAGTTCATTGAAGAAAGCTGTTGGTAGTCTGATAGGGATTGCATTGAATCTGTACATTGCTTTTGGTAGTATAGCCATTTTGACAATATTTATTCTTCCTAGCCAAGAGCATGGGATGCATTTCCATTTGTTAGTGTCCTCTTTAATTTCTCTTAGGAGTGTCTTGTAGTTTTCAGAGTACAGGTCTTTCACTTCCTTCGTTAGGTTTATTCCTAGGTATTTTATTCTTTTTGATGCAATTGTGAATGCAATTGTTTTTCTGATTTTCTGTTAGTTCATCATTAGTGTATAGGAAAGCAACAGATTTCTGTGTGTTAATTTTGTATCCTGCAGCTTTGCTGAATTCAGATATTAGTTCTAGTAGTTTTGGAATGGAATCTTTAGGGTTTTTTATGTACAGTATCATGTCATCTGCAAATAGTGACAATTTGACTTCTTCTTTACCAATCTGGATGCTTTGTATGTCTTTGTTTTGTCTGATGGCCGTGGCTAGGACCTCCAGTACTATGTTGAATAACAGTGAAGAAAGTGGGCATCCCTGTCTTGTTCCTGATCTTAGATGAAAAGCTTTCAGCGTCTCGCCATTAAGTATGATGTTAGCTGTGGGTTTGTCATATATAGCCTTTATGATGTTGAGGTACTTGCCGTCTATACCCATTTTGTTGAGAGTTTTAATCAGGAATGGATGCTGAATTTTGTCAAATGCTTTTTCAGCATCTATGGAGATGATCATGTGGTTTTTGTTCTTCTTTTTGTTGATGTGGTGGATGATGTTGATGGATTTTCGAATGTTGTAGCATCCTTGCATCCCTGGGATGAATCCCACTTGATCATGGTGTATGATCCTCTTGATGTATTTTTGAATTCGGTTTGCTAATATTTTGTTGAGTATTTTTGCATCTACGTTCATCAGGGATATTGGTCTGTAATTTTCTTTTTTGGTGAGGTCTTTGCCCGGTTTTGGTATTAGAGTGATGCTGGCTTCATAGAATGAGTTTGGAAGTATTCCCTCCTCTTCTATTTTTTGGAAAACTTTAAGGAGAATCGGTGTTATTTCTTCTCTATGTGTCTGGTAGAATTCAGAGGTGAATCCATCAGGCCCAGGGGTTTTGTTCTTGGGTAGTTTTTTGATTATTGATTCAATTTCGTCACTGGTGATTGGTCTGTTTGTTTAGTTTTTCTGTTTCTTGCTTGGTCAGTCTTGGAAGGTTGTATTTTTCTAAGAAGTTGTCCATTTCTTCTTTGTTTTCCAGCTTGTTAGCATATAGATTCTCATAATATTCTCTTATGATTCTTTGTATTTCTGTGGGGTCTGTCGTGATTTTTCCTTTCTCATTTCTGATTCTGTTTATGTGTGTAGAGTCTCTTTTTCTCTTAATGAGTCTGACTAGGGGTTTATCTATTTTGTTTATTTTTTCAAAGAACCAGCTCTTGGTTTTATTGATTTTTTTCTATTTTATTCTTCTCAATTTTATTTATTTCTTCTCTAATCTTTATTATGTCCCTCCTTCTGGTGACTTTGGGCCTCATTTGTTCTTCTTTTTCCAATTTCAGTAATTGTGTCTTTAGACTATTCATTTGGGAATGTTCTTCCTTCTTTAAATAGGCCTGGATTGCAATATACTTTCCTCTTAGAACTGCCTTTGCTGCGTCCCACAGAAGTTGTGGCTTTGTGTTGTTGTTGTCATTAGTCTCCATATATTCTTTGATTTCTGTTTTGATTTGGTCGTTAACCCGTTGATTAATTAGGAGAGTGTTGTTAAGTCTCCATGTATTTGTGAGCCTTTTTGATTTCTTTCTAAAATTTATTTCTAGTTTTATACCTTGGTGATCTGAGAAGTTGGTTGGTAGGATTTCAATATTTTTGAAATTACTGAGGTTCTTTTTGTGGCCTAGTATGTGGTCTATTCTGGAAAATGTTCCATGTGCACTTGAGAAGAATGTGTATCCTGTTGCTTTTGGGTGTAGAGTTCTGTAGATGTCTGTTAGGTCCATCTGTTCTAGTGTGTTGTTCAGTGCCTCTGTGTCTTTACTTATTTTCTGTCTGGTTGATCTGTCCTCTGGAGTGAGTGGTGTGTTGAAGTCTCCTAAGATGAATGCATTGCTGTCTATTTCCTCCTTTAATTCTGTTAGTATTTGTCTCACATATGCTGGCGCTCCTGTGTTGGGTGCATATATATTTATAATGGTTATATCTTCTTGTTGGACTGACCCCTTTATCATTATGTAATGTCCTTCTTTATCTCTTGCTACTTTCTTCGTTTTGAAGTCTATTTTGTCTGATACAAGTACTGCAACACCTGCTTTTTTCTCTTTGTTGTTTGCATGAAATATCTTTTTCCATCCCTTCACTTTTAGTCTGTGTATATCTTTGGATTTGAGGTGAGTTTCTTGTAGGCAGCATATAGATGGGTCTTGCTTTTTTATCCATTCTGTTACTCTGTGTCTTTTGATTGGTGCATTCAGTCCATTTACATTTAGGGTGATTATTGATAGGTATGTACTTATTGCCATTGCTGGCTTTAGATTCGTGGTTACCAAGGGTTCAAGGGTTGCTTCTTTACTATCTAACAATCTAACTTAACTTTCTTGTTAAGTTATTGTAAACACAGTCTGATGTTTCTTTATTTCTCTCCCTTCTTATTCCTCCTCCTCCATTCTTTCTATAATAGGTGTTTTATTCTTTGCCTTTAGTTAGTATTTGGATGGTCTGCTTTCTTTGCTATGATTTTTTTTCCTCTGGTGACATCTTTTTAGCCTTAGGTGTGCTTCCATCTAGAGCAGTCCATTTAAGATATACTGTAGTGGTGGTTTATGAGAGGCAAACTCTCTCAACTTTCGTTTATCTGGAAATTGTTTAATCCCTCCATCATATTTAAATGATAATCGTGCTGGATACAATATTCTTGGTTCGAGGCCCTTCTGTTTCATTACGTTAAATATATCATGCCATTCTCTTCTGGCCTGTAAGGTTTCTGTTGAGAAGTCTGATGATAGTCTGATGGGTTTTCCTTTGTAGGTGATCTTTTTTCTCTCTCTAGCTGCCTTTAATACCCTGTCTTTATCTTTGATCTTTGCCATCTTAATTATTATGTGTCTTGGTGTTGTCTTCCTTGGGTCCCTTGTGTTGGGAGATCTATGAGCTTCGGTGGACTGCGAGACTACTTCCTTCCCCAGCGAGGGAAAGTTTTCAGCAATTATTTCTTCAAAGACACTTTCTATCCCTTTTTCTCTCTCTTCTTCCTCTGGTACTCCTATAATGCGAATATTGTTCCGTTTGGATTGGTCACACAGTTCTCTTAATATTCTTTCATTCCTAGAAATCCTTTTATCGCTCTCTGCCTCAGCTGCTCTGTACTCCTGTTCTCTGTTTTCTATTCCATTAACAGTCTCTTGCATCTCGTCCATTCTGCTGTTAAGCCCGTCGATCGCTTGTCTGATTTCTGTATTGTCTTTCCTCAGTTCCTCACTTCCTCCCTCAGCTCTTGCACATTTCTCTGTAGGTCCATCAGCATGGTTATGACTTTTATTCTGAATTCTTTTTCAGGGAGGCTGTGCATTTCCATCCCTTCAGACTCCCTCTCTGGGGTTGTCTGGTTGATTTTGGTCTGAACCATATTCCTCTGTCTTTTCATGGCTATATAATTGGTCACTGATAGTTGCCACGTATGTCAGCTGGGCTCTTTAAGACCGCCTCTTGGGGTGCCAAGTCCTCTCGGGTGTAGCTGCACGCTGTGCGCTTTCCTGTGTATTCTCGTCTCTCTTTTAGCAATAGATGTATTTTCTGTGTTTTCATAGATAAATATAGTGTTGGGAGGAGATTTCTGCCGCCCTGCTCACACCGCCATCTTCCCGGAAGTTCGGTGACAAGTATGTTAAAAAAGGTTTTCAAATATCTCTAATTTATCTTTAGCAAGTCTTTATTGACATGTTAGTTAGCATTTGTTGAGCTCTGATTGTGCACTGTTCACTGTCCTTAGTTTTTCTTAGGAATGAACTCATTTAATCTTCACACCAGCTCCTTTGAGATGGGAGAGTGTAGTATAGACAGGTGGACTGTGGACTGATGGGAAAAGATGAGGGACACAATTGTGAAATTATATTATGTTTCTAATTATCTGAAGATAGTTTTACTGGAACTGAGCTAGCTCCTCAGGAAGGAGCAGATCAACATTTTTCCTGTACCTTTTCTTAACACTTTGGATTCCTATTGGGCACATAGCTGCCTGTGACACAGTCCATGCAAAGTAGGGTCCCACTAATGTGGAAAGTTCTTTTTTGACTATGTCTGATCTTACATTACCATTTTGAAAGAATTTATACTAAAATCTGCATACTTTCATTTAAGACAATATTTAACTGATAATGATTTCTCCTGATCTTAAAACCAGTCTTCTTTATTCCAAAGAGAGAAAGCAGAATCAGAGCCCAGATGTTCTTAAGCTATAGAGTATCTCTATGTCTTTTGCTTCCTGGAAAGCCCATGTTCCTGCAGTTTATACTCTGATTCTAGCAATGAATTGGGTCTGAAGACTATGACCCAAGTGCATTTCCCTATACGTTATTATCTCCATTTTAAATACAGCACAGTTAAGGCACAAACAGGTTAAGTAATTTAACTTGCCTAAAGTCAGACAGCAGACAAGTGGTAGAGCAGGGAATCAAACATTGATAATGCATCTCCAGAAAAATTGCTGTTTATGGATATTTTGAACTTGTAACAGGGTCAAGATAGAATGTGAGATACAACGATTAGCTAAAAAGCCAAGGGATGAACTAAAATGTAATTTTAAAAAGTGCTCAATCTAAAGAATAGCAGGAAAGGAGGAACAGAGCAAAGGTAATAACAACAAAACACAGAGGGAATGTGTCAAACTGATAATAACAGCTCTAAATCCAGCCATCTCAGTAATTGCATAAAATACACTAAACATTCCAATTAAAAGGTAGAAATTGTCAGAACAGGTTAAAAGGTCAAGAACCAGCTATATGCTGTCTACAAAGCATAATTTAAATACAAATTCAAAAATGGGTAGAGAAGAGATGATGGGGAGAGATGGAGCATCCAAACAATAAGCATAAGAAGGCTGAGTGCCTGTAGTAGTAAAACAGACTTCAAGACAGGGTCTTACCAGAGACATTTCATAGTGATAAAACAGTCATTTTATCAGGAAGACATAACAATTGTAAATATATGTTTGCTAATAACAGCATCAAAATTATGAAGTGAAAATGGAAAATAGAGTTGTATTTTTTGTATATTTTAGATACTACCTGCTTAGCAGATGTAAGATTTGTAAATACTTCTCTAATTAGGCTGCCTTTTAATTTTGTTGATAGTTTCTTTTGCTGTGCAGCTTTCTCACTTGTTTCATTTTGCTTTTGTTTCTTTGTATGTCAGATTCAAAAAATTATCACGAAGACATGTCAAGGAGCTTACCTGTGTTTTCTTCTAGGAATTTTATGGCTTCAGGTCTTATGTTTAGGTCTTTAATCCAATTCAAGATAATTTTTGTGTATGGTGTAAGATAGTGATCAAGTTTTATTCTTGTGCTTATGGCTGTCCAGTTTTTCCGACACCATTTATTGATGAGACTGTCCTTTCTCCATTGTATATTCTTTGCTCCTTTGTTGTAAATTAATTGACCATATATGCATGGGTTTATTTCTTAGCTCTCTATTCTTTTCCATTGATCTGTATGTCTGTTGTTATGCCAATACCATACTGTCTTACTTACGTATATTTGTATTAAAGTTGAACTCAGGGAACATATTGCCTCCACCTTTGTTCTTCTTTCTCAAGATTGCTTGGGCCACTCAGGGTCTTTTGTAGCTCAATAGAAATTTTAGGATTATTCATTCTATTTCTGTGAAAATATCAGCATTTTGATAGGGATTGCATTAAATTGGTAGATTGCTTTGGATAGTATGGACATTATAACAATACTGATTCTTCTAATCCAAGAGCATGGAATATCTGTCCATTTATTTGTGTCTTCTTCAATTTCTTTCATTAATGTCTTGTAGTTTTCAATATACAGGTCTTTCACCTCCTTGATTAAATGTAATCCTAGGTATTTTATTCTTTTTGAATTTTCTAGGTTTCTCTTGTAATTTCTAGTTTCAGACCATTGTTGTTGGAAAAGATGCTTGATATGATTTCAGTCTTCTTAAATTTATTAAGACTTATTTTGTGACCTAACACATAATCTGTCTTGGAAAATGTTCCATGTGCTTTTGAGAAGGTTGTGTATTCTACTGCAATTGTAAATGGGATTTTCTTACTTCCTGATTATTCATTATTAGTGTATAGAAACAAAACAGATTTTTGTGTATTGATTTTGTATCCTACAACTTTACTGAATTCATCTATTCTAACAGTTTTTGATGGAGTTTTAAGTTTTCTTTGTATGTCATCTGTAAATAGTGAGTTTTACTTCTTCCTTTCCAATTTGGATGCCTTTTTGTTGTTGTTGTTGTTGCCTAATTCCATAGGCTACAACTCAATACCATGTTGAATAAAAGTGGTGAGAGTGGGCATCCTTGTTATTGATCTTAGAGGAAAAGCTTTCAGTTTGTTACTGCTGAGTGATATTAGCTGTGGGCTTGTCACATATGACCTTTATTACATTGGAGTATGTTCCCTCTTGTTGAGAGTTTTTATCATTTAATATGGATGTTGAATTTTGTTAAATGCTTTCCTGCATCTATTAAAATCATAATTTTTATCCTTCATTTTGTTAATGTGTGTATCACATTGACTGATTTGCAGATGTTGAACCATCCGTGCATCCCTGGAATAAGTCTCACTTGGTTTACAATACTTTTAATGTATTGATGAATTCAGTTTGCTAATATTTTATTGAGGATTTTTGCATGTGTTCATCAGGAAATATTGACCTGTAATTTTCTTTTCATGTGGCATCCGTGTCTGGTTTTGTTATCAGGGTAATGCTGGTCTCATAAAATGAGTTGGGAAGAATTTCTTCCTCTTAATTTTTTTGGAAGAGTTTGGGAAGGATTGGTATTAATTCTTTTTTGAATGTTGGTAGAATTCACCAGTAAAGCCATTTGGTCCTGGACCTTTATTTACTAGGAGATTTTATATTATTAATTCAATCTCCATACTGGTAATTGGTCTGTTTTCTCATGATTCAGTCTCGGTAGGTTGTATGTTTCTAGGGGTTTACCCATTTCTTCTAGGTTGTCCAGTTTGTTGGCATATAGTTATTCATAGTAGTTTCTTGTGATCCTTCATATTTCTGTGGTATCAGCTGTAGCATCTTGTTCATTTAAGATTTTAGTTGTGTCCACTTTTTCCTGGTGAGACTAGCTAAAGACTTATCTTTTCAAAGAACCAGCTTTTAGTTTCACTGATATTTTCTATTTGCTTTTTTAATCTCTTTAACTTATTTCTGCACTAATCTTTGTTATTTTGTTCCTTCTATTAATTTTGGGCTTTGCTTGTTCTTCTTTTTCTAGTTCTTACAGGTGTAAAGTTAGGTTTTTTATTTGAGACCTTTCTTGTTTCTTAAGGTAGGCATTTATTGCTATGGACTTCCCTATTAGAACTGCTTTTCCTGCATCTCACAAATTTTGCCATGTTACTTTCATTTGTCTCAAGATGTCTTTTTAATTTCTTTTGATTTCTTAGACCTGATGGTTGTTCAGTAGCCTGTTGTTTAACATTCACTATTTGTGAATTTCCCAGTTTTTTTTCTTGTAAATTTCTGGTTTCACACCATTGTTGTTGAGAAAGATGCTTGATATTATTTCACTCCTCTTAAATTTATTAAGACTTGTTTTGTGGCCTAACATAATATATTCTGGAAAACATTCCATGTGCACTTGAGAAGAATGTGTATTCTATTGCTTTTGGATGGAGTATTCTGTAAATATCTTAGTCCACCTGATCTAACAGGTCATTTAAGACCAATGTTCCCTGGATTTTCTGTCTGGACGATCTATCCATTGATGTAAATGTTATATTAATAAGTCCCCTATTATTATTGTGTTGTCCATATCTTCCTTAGGTCTGTTAATAATTTGCTTTATATATTTAGGTGCTGCTATATTGGATACCTAAATATTTACAAGTGTTAACCTCTTATTGGACTATTATGTAACACCCTTCTTTGTCTCTTATAATAGTCTTTCTTTTAAAGTCTATTTTATCTAATATAAGTATAGCCACTCCAGCTCTCTTTTGGTTTCCATTTGCATGGAGTCTCTTTTTCCATCCCTTCACTTCCAGTCTGTGTCTGTCCTTACCTATAAAGTGAGTCTGTTGTAGGCAGCATATAGATGGGTCTTGTTTTTTTTACTCCATTCAGCCACTCCATGACTTTTCATTGGAGAATTTAGTCCATTTACAACTAAAATAGTTATTGATAGAGTTGTACTTATTTCATTGTTTTCTGGCTGTTTATTGTAGTTCTTCTCTGTTCCTTCCTCTCCTCTTACCCTCTTCCTTTGTGGTTTGATGACTTTAGAGGTGTGTCTCAATTACATTATCTATCTTTTGTGTATTTAGTATAGATTTGTGCTTTGTGGTTACATTGGGCTTACACATAACAACTTGTATCTATAGCAGTCTATTTTAAGTTAATAACTTACCTTTGATCCCTTTGTAAAGCTCAACAATATTCCCCTCCTTGTTTTATGTTTTTGATGCCACAGTTTATATATTTTTATCTTGTGTATCCCTTAAATAATTGTTGTACTCATAGTTATTTTTACTATTTCTGTCTTTTAACCTTCACACTAGTTTTATAAGTGATCAATCTACTACTTTTACTATATATTTACCTTTCTAGTAAGATTATTCACTCAGACTTCCGGGAAGATGGCAGTGTGAGCAGGGCGGCAGAAATCTCCTCCCAACACTATATTTATCTATGAAAACACAGAAAATACATCTATTGCTAAAAGAGAGACGAGAATACACAGGAAAGCGCACAGCGTGCAGCTACACCCGAGAGGACTTGGCACCCCAAGAGGCGGTCTTAAAGAGCCCAGCTGACATACGTGGCAACTATCAGTGACCAATTATATAGCCATGAAAAGACAGAGGAATATGGTTCAGACCAAAATCAACCAGACAACCCCAGAGAGGGAGTCTGAAGGGATGGAAATGCACAGCCTCCCTGAAAAAGAATTCAGAATAAAAGTCATAACCATGCTGATGGACCTACAGAGAAATGTGCAAGAGCTGAGGGAGGAAGTGAGGGAACTGAGGAAAGACAATACAGAAATCAGACAAGCGATCGACGGGCTTAACAGCAGAATGGACGAGATGCAAGAGACTGTTAATGGAATAGAAAACAGAGAACAGGAGTACAGAGCAGCTGAGGCAGAGAGCGATAAAAGGATTTCTAGGAATGAAAGAATATTAAGAGAACTGTGTGACCAATCCAAACGGAACAATATTCGCATTATAGGAGTACCAGAGGAAGAAGAGAGAGAAAAAGGGATAGAAAGTGTCTTTGAAGAAATAATTGCTGAAAACTTTCCCTCGCTGGGGAAGGAAGTAGTCTCGCAGTCCACCGAAGCTCATGTATCTCCCAACACAAGGGACCCAAGGAAGACAACACAAGACACATAATAATTAAGATGGCAAAGATCAAAGATAAAGACAGGGTATTAAAGGCAGCTAGAGAGAGAAAAAGATCACCTACAAAGGAAAACCCATCAGACTATCATCAGACTTCTCAACAGAAACCTTACAGGCCAGAAGAGAATGGCATGATATATTTAACGTTATGAAACAGAAGGGCCTCGAACCAAGAACATTGTATCCAGCACGATTATCATTTAAATATGATGGAGGGATTAAACAATTTCCAGATAAACGAAAGTTAAGAGAATTTGCGTCTCATAAACCACCACTACAGTATATCTTAAATGGACTGCTCTAGATGGAAGCACACCTAAGGCTAAAAAGATGTCACCAGAGGGAAAAAAAATCATAGCAAAGAAAGCAGACCATTCAAATACCAACTAAAGGCAAAGAATAAAACACCTATTATAGAAAGAATGGAGGAGGAGGAATAAGAAGGGAGAGAAATAAAGAAACATCAGAT